>CM035165.1:11043682-11140705 GCA_020205615.1 Panax quinquefolius | reverse complement strand
TGAGGAATTCTCTTAATGTGGGCATCGAGGTGTCTCATTTTCTTTCATCAATTTTTACCGAATTCATGAGGATTTGTTAGGTACTTTCTTGTTGAACACGAGCTCAAAATGAAAATTATTAAATGGGTATAAACTTTATCTCCCATTGTGTTGTTAAAATAAAATTATTATGCCTTAAGGAAAGGTAATGGTGGTTGCGGCAGTAATTGCTCTTGTTGGAGATGAAATACGGGTATCGCTTAGGAGTACAGATGCGCGGTTTGAATTTCATTAATTCTGAAAGGTACGTGCTAAACAGTTGCCATTAAGTCGAGCTATTAAATTTTCTATTGAGATAGGTCTTAGTAACATTTGTTACTGGCTGAGCTTAGATTGTAAGACAAATGATTATACATCTATCAAAAGAGATCAGATGAGGAATCAAATTAGAATTTCGAATGTGAGTTTATGAAAGAAGCTATCAAGTAGCTGTGAACTGGCGATTTAGCTTAGTTAGATAATATGTTTTTCTACTTATTGGATGGATAGTTACATGCAACCAAAGCACTTGCTTTCTTTAATTGAAAGAATTTTGCATGAATAAAAGTTTGTGTCTCTTGTATGAGGAAAGTTATTTCAAAAAAAATAAAAAATATCAAATTAATTAAATGTAACTAAATGTAATTGACTGATAGTTTTTATTTATAACGTCATGTATACAGATGCGACCATCGTATGTCTATTATGATTAACAGTATTTATGAAGCAAGTATAATAAGTATACTCGCTGCAAGCAAAGTGACCAAAATTTTCCTTTTTGCCACGGCAAAATATTTCAACATAATTTGTAATAGGATCTGAAAATCGTACCTCCATATGCATCAACAATAAATCGGCTCATTACCTCACGATTATCGAAATCATTTAAACGAAATCTATAAACAGGCGTAATATAATTTGGTGATTTTATGTAAAAATTTTGTCATCTATATAATCATTGTAATTTTAGAATTAGAGTTGCATTTTTAACATTTGTAAATTAATTCATAATTTTTGAAATATAATACTATTACATATTTATTTTGCTTTTAAATAAAAAAAAATATATAATTACTGTAAAATTAATTAAAAAGATAGTACTAATTAAAATATTTAGTCTTTGAAAGTTAAATCAATTTTTGAATTTTAATAATTTAAAATTTGACTTGAAAATCAAAAGCGTATCTCTATTTTGAAACAATGTAATTATATATTAAACAAAATCAATTATATATAACTTTACTGCAAAAAAAAAGATCTACTACAAATTGAACTCATGATTTTTTTTATTTTTTTTCACAAAGACCGTATTATTAGGGTCATTATTACTTGAAATAATATAGCGAGTTAGGTGATTAAACTTCCATCATAGCATCCTAACACCCGAGAAAACGAGTTTTATATGATAATTTTGAGAAGTAAAATAAAAATAATTATATATACAAAATGAACAAAGGTATGGCATAGGCAAGTAATAATTATTTAATAAATTTAGAACTTTAAAAAAGAATTATGGTTTTTCTTAAGCTCTACCAGGTTATTATCTAAATTACCTTTGTAATAAAAAAATACAAAATGCTAATAATCTTAAATAATTTGATCTATTCATGTTACTCAATATGCGAAACCTATTGAAACATTTATATAGTAAGAAATAGAATTTTTAAAATGAAATAAATGATTAAAAAGCATAGAGTATTGTCTTTAAGACCCGAATTTTATGAAATAAAAGTATTCATTTTATTTTGGTAAATAGTTAAATTGATAAAAGATTAAAGTTAAGGGTGATATTTGAAATTTTTTTCAAAGTAAGCAAGTTGATATAAAATATTACGTTGTGTCGGGTAATATTAGATTGGTGGGAAATATATATTTTAAAAGGGAATATTAAATGCAACAACATAATCGGTGAACCCCTTAGCGGAAGTTTTATCCATGAGTTAAGAAAATGTGAAATATCTTTTTCTAAAATAACGGCCGAAAGTTTTACCGTTAAAGCTGTTGAACTACCACTGTAGTAAAAGTCTGCGATGTCTACGCATTGGTTGCATAAGTAGCACACAATTATTGATTATTGATGCTTATGTGAGAAGTCACTCGGTTACTCAATTATTTACATACGGTAATTGATGCATCATATCTATCATATTATTGATTCAATTATTGACATAATATCATCCGCGTAATTTTTATAATATTAAATCAATAATTGAGATGATAAGTTATTCATATTATTATTTGCATTATTGGCGCATTTCAGAGGATTACATCGAGGAAAGGGTTTGGGTTATTTAATTATGCGCCTATAGGGAGAAATCTTTGCCAGGGAAAGCCTCTTTCAAGGAATGATCGATTGTTAAATATTGTGGTTATAATATTAATAGATGAATAAGTTAAATGTTGATTAAAGATGAAATTGATATTTCCATTATATTTGGGATTATTAGAGTTAGTAAAAGATAAACATCTATTTCGATAATAATGGATGTCTGGAGGATATATTGACCAGCAAGGTAATTAATCGGATAAATAAACAATTGGTACTATTAATTCACATGTTTATAACTATTTGTTCACATGTGTGCACTATTGATTCACATGCACGCTCTTATTAGGGGAGGTGATCTGAGATTGATAATACTTGCATTGGCTAAATTAAAAATAGAGATATAGATGAAAGATCACTATATCATGTAATTATTTTTTTCACATGATTGTATCTAATTCAGGTCACATGATTGTTCTATTGATTCACATAATATACTATTAGGGGAGGTGGTACAAGTTTGATAATACTTGTAGCTGACTAAATTAAAAATGAAGTAAAGATGAATGTATTATCACTGCCAATATTTCCGAGCCCCAAAAGCGTGCGATTATCAAAACTATATTTTCACTATAAATAGAAGCTCATTCTTCCTTCATTCTCACCAATTTACTAAGACTCACAAGGCAGGGTGAAGATAGGTGATGAAAGTTCTCTCTTGTCTTGGGTATTACAATGATAAAATTGATGATAAACTTTTTAAATCATGAAGATAGTAGATATCATAATACAACGCAAGACTCTTCTAATGGATTGCTTGTTCCACTGACAATTGTTGATCTAAAACTTGTTGTCTATTGTATCCTATCGGTTGTTGCTCACGATTTGAAGGCTAAGGATAATTTATTTTCATTATCTTAGTGTAATATTTCTTTGGGCTAGTTGAGCTTACCCTTTTCTTTCATTGTTACTCTTTTAGTTAACCACAAACACCCATATATTATATACTAAATTGGTGTTTACAGCAAAAGGACTAACCAGAGAAGAACCTTCAAATCTAATGGAATACTTCCATACTCAATTTTTTTTCAAGCATCTCCAAAAATAGATATGTGATTTGCATGAACAAAACCATTCAGTTCCTACACCTTTATGGAAAGAAGATAAAAAACTTCTTAAAATTTTCTTTTAATTTTCTTATATAAATATAAATGTACAATTAATGCATTTATTTAGGATCACTTTTAAAAATTGGATACCGATATATTTTATTATTATATATTAATAGTACTTTTACGTATACGTAATATTGTATTTAAAGATATTGTAGTATTAGTAATACAAACATTCAATCATTATTATTAGAATCATAATTATCAATATAAGATGCGTAGATATCTAACATCCTTGAGATTTATAAAAATTTTAGAATGTGATTATAGAATCAAATTTTGCATTTATTATACTTTTAAAAATATTAGGATATATTTATTATATATGAATTAAATTTTGCATTATATATATAATATTTTTTGAAGCAGCATTGTATACTTAAAAAAGCACAAAAACAAATAATGAGCCAAAACCCCGAGATTATGAAAATTTAGTCACATGAATCATATTTTTGAATTAGTACATTGTCACGTACATGCAAAAGTAAGTAGTCAAAATATATGAAGCAATCAATGATGGTGGTGGTCACCCTATCGACTAGTTAGATTGTCCAATTTTTAATAATACTTTACTATCACATAAAAGGGTCACATATTATCACATACACTACGTACGTATTTTTGGGCTCAAATGGAAGCATGTGAGAGAGCCCTTGGGTATCACAATATGTGTGTATGTAATGTGAACCCTATCAATATTATTTATTCTCTCTAATTTAAACCACAAAAGTGTACTTGTTATATATATTCATTTAATATCAAAATAGTAAATTTGAATCAAATTGAAATATATTATGAAAATCAATCATTAGTGAAAGGTTATTCAACTTTGTAGATATTTTTTAAAATTTAGCTTTTGTCTCATTATTTGAGTAAATAAAGTAAGCTTGAGTTTATGAGTACCAAATCATTGTCACTAATTTATAATTAATTAGTGATGTGATATCTGATATATAATCTACAATCTATATACAACTAGCTAGTTGATATATATATATATATATATATATATATATATATATATATATATATATATATCTGAGAATGGATCAGAATTAAAGGAGTGAACACGATCAAAAATGGACCCAAATTTTTTTTATTTTAAAAACAACAAAAAAAAATATTTAATATTTTATGAAACTGAAATTTTTCCATAATACAATATTTTGGGCATGATTTGAATACCTATACCAAAAAATGGTAATCTGATGCGCCTACATGAATGATACATACCGTTTTATTATACGTATCCCAAATCATTTACCAAAACAACATGTATTATGGAAGAATTTCAATTCCATAAAATATTATTTATTTTTTAGTTGTTTTAAAAAAAGAAAAAGAGTCACGAATTTTAGTCAGATTAGGAGTTGGGACTGGGATCAAACCTCTATATATATATATAACACGTGCGATGCACGAGCTAGTTTTAAATAATGAATTAACATAAGAAATTAATCCATAACAATGATCTATTATTATATTTATGAAATACTCTAGTCACATGGATGATAAGTGCACTTACCTAGTAGAAATGAGATCTTATTTCAAACTTTCATTAGTTGTACAATTGTTTGTAATAAACATGCAAAGCAAACACACATCACCCAGAACTGACGATCAAGCATTTTATCAAACATGTCTTGTACATTACCTATTTCTTAGTGTATTAAATTCCGGAAAAAATAGGAATGAAATTGGGCGAAAGCATGTTATATTAAAATTTGGATTAGAATTGCATCTATCTATATACCCAATGCTTATATATGAATTATCTGACATTAACTTGATAAGCATTAAGAGTCGATAATATTTTTCTTGTGAATTTATTGACTTTGATAAACGCATCAAATCGATACTTATATGTACTACAACCAAATAAATGTAAAAAGAAATATGCATTAGGGGTCTTCGAGGTTTGAAATTTTTTCGCAGATGAAAACTTCCATTGGAGAGTTGAATCTTGAGGCACTTGCGTTATAGTGAAAATTATCCTTTGTGGTGCCACCGCTAAGCTTTGATGACAAAGTAATAGTGAAGAAGAAAAGAACATGAAAACCAAAAGCATATGAGTTTAGCTATTAATGACACTTGATAAAGGAAGAGGGATGGGCTCTTCCTTACTAGCTCCACTATGGAATAAGCGTCCTGCAAATTCTAAAATGATAGAAGATCTTTACATTTAAATTAATGCAGAAAAATTTCTAAACTTATCAATGAATATAAAAGATACATTTAAATAAATTAAAGTCGATCCTACGTAAAAAGGCCATCTTGAATGAAAATAAAGTTTGTCTCACAGAAAACAATTGTCTATTTAAACAAAGTTCATAAATCTCAACCTCTCGGGATCGGACATTGGTTGGGGAAATCAAGAATTGAAAAGGCTCAACATGTGGGATCGGTAGGCTAGTCTCTCAACCAAAGCAGCTGTTGAAGCTGTTTTTGAGTAAAAACATATATTCTTCTCATCACTAATCGTTCTGCTGGCGCCCCAAAATAGGTATACATCACCCATTCGATTACGCCCAAATCATTGATGCAAATTTACATACAAACTTCTTTTGATACGGTCTGACGACAAAGCGTGGTTGAGAGTTTCCAACCACGAGAATAATGTCTACGTGAAGTATACAAACTTCAAATGAAGTCCTTACCCATTTATTACCACAGCTTGTTTTATAAAATAATGGGACTACTATGTACCACCATCTCGGACCTTCACTCTTTGTTCCCGGAAGCTAGTCCGGCTACATTTTCATTTCTTGAAGAGAACAATGAAAGATAAAGGTGAGCTCCAACTATTTCCGGATAAATAATATATGACTAAGATAATGCGGAATAAATTATCATTAGCCTTCAGCGGTGTTAAGCGAGCAAAAATACAAAAAACATCAAGTTTTAGCTACGTGGAATAAACAATCCATTAGAAGAGTCAAGTAGATAGCATGATATCTTCTATCTTACTTGATTTAAAAGTTTTCATCTAACTTTATCGCTGAGACTCAACAATAAATAAACCACATCATCGAACTGATCCACACTTGGCTACAGACAAGGATATTCATGTAATTATTAATGGTCAGTGATTATAAAGAATAATCTCTGGTCATAATCATTCCAACAACTACCCATCAATGCACCTTTCTGAGACGATGAGATTTTTACCACAACATTTGTAACATTACTATTACGTCATATTGTGTAATAATCCACTGATGGCCATATCATACCAATCATTAATACATCTATCGCACGTAAGCCCATGATGACTTTTATCACAAATGTAAGCAACAGGGATGATGACAATGATATAAGAATTCAATTAAAAGAAAACAAAAGATAAATTTTAAAGATTTATAATTTAATTTCTCGAGGAATTCAATAATGTCAAATTGTCAATATTATCTTTGCTTTTGTGGAGTAAAATTCAAGAATAATATTAATATCGAAAATGATTTGGACAACAAAGAAATCAATTTTTGTCATGAATAATTCTGCTCTGGTGAATAGTACACGAGTGAATAGTACCCAAAATGAATAGTACTTTTTATTTGGAATAGTACCACAGGAATAGTACTTTGTGAATAGTACAAGTGAATAGTACTTTGTGAATAGTACCCATGAATAGTACTTTATGAATAGTACCCCATGAATAGTACCGTAAAAATGAATACTACTCATGGACAGTACTCCGGCATGAAAAGCTTAAAATTTAACAAGAATGTGCATAAAATATCATTGTGAAACGATACTAGATGAAGCGCAAATTTCAAAGATATTCTACTAATTTCACAGAGTATAGAAGCAATACTTTTACAAAATGATGGTATAATCAGGAATATGAGACGAAATAATATTACTCACATACTACAGAATATGGAAGAAAATATTATTCCTTATGAATACTGAAAAAAATAATATCCCTTACTTTAGCATGTGAATTGATTCTACTTTATGTGAAATTTATCAACTTAAGCAATGCTTGCATTCCTTATCTACACTTGAGTAACATTCTTTGTGGACGGCACCCAAAATAGGTCGAATCCATCCAACGTATTACGAGTGCGCCAAATCATATGTATAGAAAATAACTACAACTTTATTACTACAATTGTCGTGCAAAATACAACAACACATATGTTGTGAGTTTTGATACAAATATATACCAAGCTGTGACTCTCATCCCAACTTGGATAACTTGCGTCGCGTGGCACCTTACATAAAGGTGCGGTCAAAATTATTTTAGAAATTAAAATCTTTGGGAAGTGCTCGAGAAACCTTCGACATGGGAGGCCATGCGTCAGGTTATGATAGATATCATATGTCCACGAAATTATCCTTGGTTGATTGATAGACCCCCAAAAAAAAGCAGAAGATTACTATCATATTCTTTCCAATGGTGAGTCTTCTCTTGACATATCATTATCTCCAATTTGTCTCTAATTGAGAATTATACTTCAACGAACACGAAGATTATATAGGTAGTGCTGGTAGATATACTTTCGACAAGTGGATGTATACGCCTTTATCTTATGATAACAACGAGGTTGTATGTCATTAGACATCTTGTATGATAGTGGCAAAACACCCTTCAAGCGTTGGGTTAGCATCACCTATTTGATTCACCAAATATAACTACTAAATGATGTATAAAATCTGACACACTTTTTATCTTTATTTGAGGAGAACCTCCACGACTAAAGACCCTAGTTTTATTCCTGTTATCCACTTCTCGACCCATTTACACTCTTATTACGAAAAAATTGTGTGAAGCAAAAGGGTGAAACAACACTAGCCAGATAAAAGAATATAATGACTAAATATAATTAAATTATCAATAGCCTTACAATCGTGTAATGAATCGAGATTTAGAACATATGGTAGATGATAAAACTTTTCAACCATAGTTGTAGCGAACGAAGCGATCCATTAGAAAGTCAAATAGACCATAAAGTCTATTATCTTCTCCATGTTAAAAGACCACCAACAATATTTTATCCTTGTAACATCGATCAACAATTCTATAGATCCACAATCATGTGAATAACTTCATGTAATCTTAATTGTGGTTTCTAAATTCCTCTTCTCATCGAGGCCGAAGATAATTTTCATCACATGTCTTTACGAAACATCAAATCATGGTTATACCAAATCACGGTTCATTACATAATCATACTAATAAATTCATCTTTTACTCACGGGCGAAAGATATTAGATAATAGTTCATCTTTTACCTTTCTTGGCCAAGATATTCAACAACCAGTCATCTTTCCATTACAAGCCAAAGATATTCAACAGATCATCTTTTGCACTACATGCGAAAGATATTCAACAACGGATCATCTTTGCACTACTGAGACCAATGATATTCAATCAACGGATCATCTTTTACCTTTCGTATGAAAGATATTAATATCTCGAAAAATATATAATCATTTCGAAATTTATATAAACAATAATTATAACCATGTTGATCAATTCACCTTTTGCACTTAAGCTAAAGATATTCAATTATAAATTCAATAATCGTGATCGTACCGATCAACAATTTAACTTTGCACTCTTGGCGAAGAACCCATAAATCGATCATACCGATAATCTACCCATCTTTACACTCAAGTCAAAGAGAAATTTCATCACCGGGATTATAAAAATGTTATATATGATAATAAAAACAATATGATCAACAAGCTGCATTTAATTTCAAGAGTAAGATTCATAAATCAATTGATAATTTGGTGGAAAAAGAAACCAATTTTATGCGTGAATAGTACTAATGAATAGTAACTCGTGAATAATAACTTCAAGTGAATAGTACTCCATATTAGATACGTAAGTATGAATGTATCGTAAATAATATAAGTATCGTAAATAATGCCATATTCGTAAATAAATAGTTAACATATACGTGAATAGTCAATAGTATCGTGAATAGTGTAGTATCACGTGAATATTAACCCCGACGGCAAAAATATAGAAATTCCACTGATAAAATCCATACGATATTTCAATTATAATGATATTGAAAGAATAACATCATTATGAAGAAAATAACATCCCTTGACAATCATCCTTAAATCCCTTACCTCGAAAAGAGTTATACTTGACATTTGGAATATCGGATGTATAAGGATGAAGGAAACTTACTGCGATGAATAGCAACTCACAAAGTATCTAAATACTCACAAAATACATTTCGATAATATAGAGAAAGAAAGAGAAAACTTGTTTACGGTGTGATTTTCAATTCTAACTAAGCACCTTATTTATAAGAAAATGTTAGAAAAATAATATGAGACTTGACACTGCTACTGATGGCTTTACTTTTCTTATTCTCCACCCACCATTTTTGGAAAATAAAATTCAGCACATTTTATTTCTCACCAACCAAAAGTGGGGCCCACCATATTTTTAAAAAAATATTTTATTTTGAAAACTTCAACAATTCATAATAAATAGCCCTTTTATCGGAAAAATTCAAATCTTATGTCCATTCATATGAAATCGAATTCTCTACAACTTTGTAGCTTTAAGTTTTCCAAATTCCAAGCGGAAATTATCAAAAATCCACAAACGGATGATTTTTAATACCTCTTAAAATTCATAACAAATCATCGTTAATTTTAACGGTTCAAAATTTTGGACATATACTAAACTTATATATGTATAACATATCCAAAAATGCTGACGATCAAGCGATCGGATCAAAATTATAACTCACGTAATAGAGCTTTAAGAACAACGATTTGATTTTGGAACTATAAGTCCTCGTACTGATTTCACTCAAGCAGATCACCATGAAAATCTACAAAGAATATTTGGGTGATTCAAATTTCTACGTTTAGCTTACTTCAGGGCTTTCTTTTGATATATGGCTCATCTCTCAGCTCATTATACACAAGAGTTATGGATTTTACAAAATCAAGTAATAAACTAATTTTACGAAAATCCCATATTTTGTTCTTCATTTTGACAAAATACTAATAAAACACCTCGGCTATTAATTCCTTCATTTATATCCATAAATATATCCATTATTTATCCACATCAATAAATCAATAATTAATATATTCAATAATAATTATTCACAAATAATATTCTGAATCTGATTATAATGACCGGTCGTTTCCGGGAAAGAGGGCTTTCAGATAAGATTTCTCCTTCTTGGCGTGCATGATTAGGTGACCAAAACCTCTCCTTGAAAGAACTTTTAGAGCATTTGCGATAATGCTATCTAATAATATTATTTAAATAATATGAATTATTGATGCGATAATGGAAATCTTGTGTAGTGACAATTATTGAAAAACGATAATATAAATATCAACGCTATCGATTATTGAATCGATAAAATAAAATATTGAGCGATAATTCTTTAACAATTATTGAGTAGTGCAACTTTTTCGTAAGAATCGATAATTCAAAATCTTTGTGCAATCTGGTATGTCTTTATTGTGCCTGACGCGCGTATTATTATATTTTAACCACGAATTATTCAATGATTATTACTTGATAACAATTCGCCAGTTATTTATAAAAACTTCGAACTTGTCGTTTTCTTCATCAAGCCAGATTATTACATTATGGGGCCCTGAAATAGGTTGCTTGTCGTAAATGCGAATATTCCCGATAACGAAGAATATTCCACGACCGAAGCGAATATTCAAACAACGATAAGTATTTTTATAACCACTTGCTTATTTTGAAAAAAATTCATATCACCCTTAACTTTAAACTTTTTATCAATTTAACTATTTAGTAAATAGAAAAATTGAATACTTTTATTTCATAAAATCTGGGGTGTATTCTGATTACACTCGATAGAAATACTCCTGATATTGAAGTAAAAGAATTTTATAATTTTAATGTAGTGATGGTGTGCGTTTAGTTACTCGATGAATAACTTATTTATCTTTGAAAATTAGTAAACAACTAGCGAAACATGCTTTGACAAAATAACCCGATAAGCTTGAGAAATATAAAACCTCATATGTAACAATCCATTATTACAATACTATCACCATTTTTACTTTAACAAAACATTATTTTGTTTTTATCATAACTAATTAGTTACTTTGTGCGTTTACATCCCACACCTCATGAGTTTACTTAACACTTCTAAAATATTTAAAATAGTATTACGAACTTTCTAAACAATTTTCACATTTTTGATTATCCAACAATTTTATATAATTATTTCTATTTATAAAACTATCATTTAATAGCTTCAAAATAGAAATACTAACTCCACATACTTTTATTTCTTTAAAACATCATTAATATTAATTTTACAAAATCAAAGTAGTAAACTAATTTTTACGAATATTTAAATTTTCATTCTTCTTTTGATTTCTAGATTTCTCTCATTGATTCATATGCAAGTTTAAATCATCCAATACATACATGTATGTACTCTTTACATAAAATCCATAAAACTAAAATATAAGAATAAATCAAAGATTTTTAGAAATACCTTTTCTTCTTCTTCTTCTTCTTCTTCTTCTTCTTCTTCTTCTTCTTCTTCTTCTTCTTCCTTCTTCTCCTTCTCTTTTTCTTTCTCTCTTCTCTTCCTTCATTTCCCTCTCTCTCTCTCATTCTTTTGATTTCCCACTAACAAATGGGTGGGAGTGCTTCATATTTTCTTCTTCCTTTTATCTTGTTTTCTTTCTTTTCTTACTTTCCTCTTTTTTCTCTCCTCTTTTCTCCTTCTTTTCTTTCCTTCCCCATATGTTCCCTTCTTCTCTCCCCTCAATTTTTTTGGGCTACTTATTAAAAAATAATTATTTCATTTCCTCTTTATTTGCTCATTTATCCAGATTAATTGTCCGTTTGATCATTTTATCAATTTAGCATTTTATAGTTCTATAATAATAATCAAAATTAAATTGGACTTTTATTTCATAAAATTGAGGGTCTTCTGATCATCCACCTTATGAAATTTTGCCCTCGAAATTTACGTCGTACGGAATTCGAAGATATAAAATTTCAAATTCTAGCACCAGACTACTTCCTCTGTTTCATTGTTCATTCATTGCTCATTTCTTGTATTTTGGATATCATTCTAGAATACGACTTGAAAAACAAAGGTTAATTGACATATCATAATTTATGACTAATTAAGTAACAAAAAATTAGCTTAGGTAGGGCCTTGAGACTAGTGAAGGATTTTACTCATCTCTCCCCTCTAGCTCTAGCCTCAAATCTCGGCCGGGATCATATCACTAAGCTTTGATATCATGTGTACGCCCCCAAATAGGTATACATCACCCATTCTGAGTGTGAAATATATAGTGCAATTGATTACAAACTTAATTATACAATACAACCAACAACGTAGCTAAGAGTTTCAACACGGATAATGTCTGCGTGAAAGGTATACAAACTCAAATGAAGTCTTCATTACATTTATTATCACCTTATTTCATAAAATAGTGAGGACTATAGCCACCATCTCGGATGATGCACTCTTTTGTTCCAAGCTAGTCCCCCATTTTCATTTCACGAAGTGAATAATGAAAGCAAAAGGGTGAAACTCACTAGCCCGATGAAATATTATAACTAAGATAATCTGCAGAATAAATTATCATTAGCATTCAACAGTTAAAGCGGATAAAATATAATAAACATCAAGTTTAAGCTGTGGCCAGAACAAAGCGATCCATTAGAAGAGTCGGAAGTAGGCATGATATTTACTATCTTCTATGATTTAAAAAGTTTTCATCAACTTTATATCGTTGAGATTCAACTTAATAAATAAACCACATCATCGAATCATCCCTGATATGGGCGAGGATATTCATGTAATCATCGATAATTACGTGATTATCTTAGATAATTCACAGTCATAATCTACCAACAACGGCCCATCAACAATGCATTACAAAGCGATGAGGATTTTTCCACATCATTTGTAACATTATGGTCATGATTATCTATAATCCCCAAGTCATAAATCATACGATCAATTATTTCTATTTATAAAAACTATCATTTAATAGCTTCAAAATAGAAATACTAACTCCACATACTTTTATATCTTTAAAACATCATTAATATTAATCTTATATTATTATAATATTTTTAACAAAATTCATAATTTTCCACCATTCATAGAATTTCCTATGATTTCCCTTTATTTTCAAACTAACCATAAATAGCTTAAAAATACAATAAATATTTCATTATTCAATAATTTTCCAAAAGCTGTCCGTAAATTATAAAATAATATTATAAGATTTTTCACCAAGTTTCATAATTTTTCATCATTCATAGAACTTTTATGAATTTCTTCTATTTTAAAACTAACTATAAATAGTTTAAAATTATAATAATTACTTCGCTTTTCAATAATTCATAAAAAATTTACAGAAATTCTAAGATGATATAATATGCTTCCTGTAAAAATATTTCAGCCCAAATATTTTTTCTGATAAATTAATTATAAATTCCAATATTCAGAAATTTCAATAATTAATAATAATTAGCACTTTATCAGAAAAATACAAATCTTATGTCCTTTCCATGTAAAATTTAATTCTCTACAACTTTGTAGAAGAAAGTTTTTCCAAATTCCGACTCTAACATAGAGAGAAGGCTTACCGAAAATTCTGCTACAACAATTTCTAGATCAGTCACCTCCTTAAATTCATAACAAATCATACGTTAATCTTTAACGGTTCAAAATTTGTGGACATATACTCAACATATATATGTATAACATAACCAAAAATGTAAACGATCCAACGGTCGGATTAAAAATTATAACTCACGCAATAAAGCAAAAGAACACTGATTTTTCGGATTATAAGTTCTTCGAACCAGTTTTACTCAAACAATCACCACGAAAAATCCACAATGCATTTTTGGGTAATTCCAATTTCTGCAGTTAGCTTACTTCCAGGGCTTTCTTTTGATATATGGCTCATCTCCCAACTCATTATACACAAAGAGTTATGGATTTTACAAAATCAAGTAGTAAACTAATTTTTCTGAACATTTAGATTTTTCATTCTTCTTTTGATTTCTAGATTTCTCTCATTTCATTCATGCTTATGAAAGTTTAAATCATCTAATACATACATAAGTATGTACTCTTTACATAAAATCCATAACAACTAAAATCTAAGAATAAATCAAAGATTTTTAAAAATACCTTTTCTTTTTTTCTTCTTCTTCTCCTTCTTCTTTCTCTTTTTCTTTCTTTCTCTCTTCTCTTCCTTCATTTCCCTCTCATTCTTCTGATTCTCTCTCTCTCTCATTCTTCTGATTTTCCGTGACTAACAAATGGGTGGGAGTGCTTCATATTTTCTTCTCCCTTTTTTCTCCTTCTTTTTCTTTCTTTTCTTCCTTCTTTTTCTTTCCTTCCCCCACATGTTCCCCTTCTTCTCTCCCTCAATCAGCCACCCACACGGGCTACTATTGTTATACGCCTTGTAAAATCGATTTTTTGAGAATTAAAATTTTATTTTATTATGTAGATTAAATGAATTTAATTGATTATTTATGGTAGCAAGCTAATTGAAGGTCGTTCTATGACCTAAACATATCAGAACGTCGTAGTATTTTGGCTACGTTGTAGAATTAAAGTGTTTGAATTTCCAAGATAAAAATAAAAGCTTCCTGAGAAATTTTTCGAAAAACACTATTCACGCATTTCTGTTCGGGAATTATTTTAAACTTCCGAGAAATACGTAATGATAGAATATCGAGGTTAGATGGAATATCCAATAATATTTTAATTATGGCAAACACAATTTTTTGCCTGCGGACTTAAAAACCTAACGTTTAGGGAAAGTGTCTTCCGAGAAAGAATTTAAACGCGTATAATGAATTAAGCGATGATTATATAATAAGTAGGTATTATACGAAGTAATGAATACGAGTACGATATGAAGTATTATACGAGTGTGTATAAAAGATGATATGTCGTATATATTGAATAAGTATACGAGTTAGAATACGAGAATTATACGTAGAGTATATGTTATAAGGCTTTAAGCCATTTGTGAATAGACTTGTGGATTATGTGGATGTACAAGTCCAATATGATTTAATATGAAAGTCCAATAGAATTAATATGCAAGCCCAAGTGTTTGTAATGTGAAGCCCAAAGTAATTTAATGCAAGCCCAAATGATTAAGCTAAGATAATTAAGCTAAAGCCCAAAGTAAGAACTAATGGGTTATGGGTTGGTTTAAACCCATGGGGCAAAACATGGATGATCCAAAGTAGGGAGAAAGCAAACTTAAAAGCTAAGTACGTGTGGTGAGCAAACAAAGTGCTTAAGTGATGAGCAAGTAGACTTAATGGGCAAGCATGTGTGATAAGCAAGATAACTTAATGGCTAAGTGTTGTGTTGGCCAAGTATATGTGGGGAGCAAGTTTACATGATGGTTAAGCTTGGAATAGTAATGAGGTGGATGGATTAATGACCAAACTACCCTAACCTAGCAAGTCCTATAAATAGCAAGCTTCCATTTCATTTGTTAGTTGTTCATTCATCCAACACTTTATACATTATAAGGTGAGAGCTTATTTACTTGAGAGAAAAAGCTAGAAAAACTAGAAGTTAGCCTTTGTTAATTCAAAGAAGCAAAAAGAAGATTAAGGTTTAGCAAGTGATCAGCAAAGGGTAAGCAATCTTAAACTATAATTCTCTTTCTCTTCCATTATTAGAGAAGTGGGGAGTGATAGAACATGTATGCTAACAAGGAGTTGGAATGATGAATCAAAGGGCTTAAGTCTTAATAAGCCGTATAAGTCATGAATAAATAATTCAAACATACATTATATGAACTTGTAACATGTTGACACAAATGAAGTTAGTATGTTAACAAGAAGCAAGAATAATGGTTAGAAGTTATAAACTATCCTAAGTCATGAGAAATGGAAACATAAGTAGTTTATACTTTTATAAGTTACAAACTCACAAAGAACAAGTAATAAATTCACATGTTTATAAGTTAATGATGTATGTGTGTCAAGATGTTAGTTTAATGGAATGAATCCATTTGAAACAAAGAACAAATCTTAAGTAGCGAAGTTTTGTCGGAATTCACACGATTGGACGATAATCGTCGAATTCGTAAAATTCTCGGAATGGAAGTCGAATTTTGATATTGAGCTTGGAAAAATTAGTTTTCAATGGAGACAAGTCTTATTTGTCATTATAGAGTTGCGGACTCGAGAATGACCGAATTCCGACTTAGAACGAAGAAACGAGCATTGAACGTTCACGAACGTTTATCGTTTTCGTTAAAAATGGACTAATAGGTGAATTTTTCGTTAACGAAGTCAAATAGATAAAATTCTTGAATGAACACGTAGAGTATGTAATTTGTGAACCGTAGGCTCTTGAACGAGCCTATTCGGACTTATAACGAAGAAGTTATGAGCCCGAAAATCTCACATAAAAAGTTAACTGTCAAATTTTTACAGATGCGAGCAATCGGCCTATGGCTGATCAAGAAAAGTAAGTCATACCATAGGCAATACCATCATGGCCGGCTTAAGAAGGCTGACCTCTCTTGGAGAGTCACGTTATAGCGCGACCCAGTAACGAAGGGACTCATGCCGCAGGTCTTAGGGTTAGATCTTCTAGCCCATGTGTGTGATGCCATGTGCGACATGGAGAAGAATAGCCGTGGCCAATGGCCAAATTTCTTTAAAACTTAGATAAGAAAGAATGTTTACATGTTGAGCATAAATAGCAAATGATTAACACTTAACTAATGAACTTAAGTCATGATTAAACCTTAAGTATGATCACTTAGAGTTCATGAAACTCAATTGCATGTGAACGTAAGAATGACGTAACGGAAAATCAGAACCAATAATAACAAATCTACTACATGATTAGATTGAGAAGAAGGGTAAGATTCATTAGGAACCATGTATGTTCATTCATGGCCTAATGTGGTATGTTATGTGATTATGTGTTGTAGAGACCATAAAGGCTCAAAGGAAACGTAATTTTACTGTAGCAGACGCTTAAGACAAGTTTTTCTTAAACGCTTGTCTAACCTTCGTGTTAGTCAAGTTTTTAAATGATTCAAGTTACGAGATGCATGAATGGTTTTACGAAAGAGTTGATTGATTTCTTTACAAGTTTTCCATATAGAATTGATAACGCTATCCTACGCCAATTGTTTGGTACGGATTCAAGGTAAGCCTGAATATGAATAAATAAATATATTTTCATCAAGTATTCGATGGGCACGTGAGGTTGCCACAACTTAAACGTACACACGTTTAATGAATGTAGTGTTGATCAACATAGAGTACTATAGGCTGATCACCTAGAAGTGTTCGTAAGCTATGCCTGGCTTGTGGACTTAGTGTCGGGTTGTCCTTTTCAAAGAAATTGTGAAACGCTCATGGTCTTGGACCAGAATTGATGTTTTACTGAATATTGTTGTTGTAAAATGTTTTGAAGGAAAAGAAATGTTATTTTAAATTATGGATAGAACTTTGTAACTATTATCCAGTTATTGAAGATATACTATTCCTATGTTTCAAGCATGTTGTTTAAAAGAAATTATTGTACTTGCTGAGCTTGTTATGCTCACTCTTGCTTGAACCATATGAATACAGCTAAAGACGAGCGAACCGAGGTTTCCAGTAGAGATAAAGGCAAGGCGAAGATGAATGATTAGTTTATCTTGTAATAGACTAGTAAATATATGTATTATATTATGATGAACAAAGAATGTAATGGTTTAAGAACCTAGGAACGGGATTTATTATTATTAATGTAATAAAAATGTCGTTGGAACACATATTCTAATGTCGTTTCAGTACAATGAATGTACAGTTATGAGTACTGTGTAGCACCATTTGTCGGGTTGGATGAGACCCGGATTTGGGGGCGTCACAAGTTGGTATCAAAGCATTAGGTTATAAAACTTAGGGTGGAAGAACCTTAGGCTAATAACCTCGTTAAGGAAGAGAAGTCCGAAGAAAGTAAACTTGAGCTTTATTTAAGACGAATGAGTTAATAAGGTATTGAGGAAACTCGATCTTAGAAGATTTAAAATATGGAAAGTAACCTAAAAATATTAAATGTGATTTGTGCTTATACTATTGTGTGTTATGTACTTAATCAACATGTAATGTGTTATTAGGGATGTCGATCGATAGCTTGATGTATAGAGATATACACGCTGTGAGTGAAGAAATTGTGAACAAAGTAGAGATTGTACCTATGCCAGTGGTGGAGGTACCATTAGTGATTTTAAAGGAGTCGGAGACAGAAGAGTACTTTTCTGAGGAAGACTACTCTCAGGGAGGTGTAGCTTGGACATCATACAGAGTATGATGACCGATGTAGAGGAAGAAATGGAGGTAACATCGGTTCTTACGGTGGTACCTACACTAGAGTCATCACCTCCGGATGCAATGAAATCATTGTATCTCAAGCGTGAGCTTGACAAAAATGTGCAACCGAAATGCGCTTATGCGTAAATAGAATGAAGAGAGATAGTGCTCTTTATATAGCGAAGGAGTCTACAGAAGCAGATTTTGAGTCAGAGCATGATGAAAAGGCGCTCATGATAAATAAGGCAATGGATTTTAAGAAGGAGGTCGATGAGCTTCATAAAGAACTGGGGAAGAAGGACCGGAAGATAGCCCGGATGTCTTACATCCATGAGAGTGCTCATAATGATTTCAAGCTGAAAGTTGCTTGTTAATCCATTGAGTCAGGACAAACCCGTCATACTATTAGTCGGGATACTGTAGCAAAGATTGCAAATGAGAAACACGAGGATGCTGTTTTGCATTATTAGAAGTCTAGAGTTATTAATATATATGTAGTGACATAAAACCCTCTTTTGTATAAAAGGGTAGTCTTTTTGTAAATCCCAACTTTTGGGAAGTTCAATTGCGAGATAGAAAATGTAATAGCTTTTGGCTATGAAAACAATTGTAAATAGTTTTGGAACTATGAAGAGGCATATGAATATAATTCTGTTTTCATTTAATATGATTTGTTATGGTATGAGTTGGTATGTGGCAAATAATAACGAAGTAAGTAAATAGATAATAATGAAAATTTATTTATTTTATCAGAAAATGTCGCCAAGAAGAAGACAATGTAATCAGGAAGCAAAATCATGTAATGTTAACCAAGGGGGTCAGAACAACCCTATGCAAGAGTTCGTTAATTTATTAACGACGACATTTAACCAAACCGGGGGGTAGAATACCCGCGGGACCTAGAGTAGCCAGCACGACTATTTTTAAAAAGTGTAAAAGCGTAGGTCCGCCAAAGTTGAAAGGAACGACGGACATAATAGAGGCCCAGTCATGGGTAAAAGAATTAGAGAAGGCGTTTATTACAAATGTAAATTGAGGTGCAAAAGATTTCTTTTAAATCTATATATGGTGAAGGGGGAAGCCAACTTTTGGTGAGAGGCTCACCAGGGTGGGGCTAGAACAGATGCGGTAACAGAGGAACAATTCAAGAAGTTTTTCTTTGAGAATAAGGGATTTGGAGGCTAAGTATTCAATTCTGGTCGTCGCCTCAGAAGTTATAAATTTCCTTATATTAAACTGCCGGACGGGGGTGGACGATCCCTCACCCCATTTTCTTTTTGATGCTTTTGGCATCATTGTGTATGTCGTTTAACTGTAGTTCCAAACTTATCAAAACGTTCACATGACGATTTACCCCAAATCTCAGTTGTCTCAATGAATCCCCCCATTATAGTGTCTTGAATGTATCCAGGTAGTCGACTGTTGAAACCAATATGACTATGAACTGTGCCAATCACTCTATGGATACCTTGTGTGCACTAAATTATATGTTCAAAATTTCCCCAACCTTAGTGTTGAACCTAACTTGCAAGTCACAAAGAAGTGTATAGCATTATACCTGATCAAATGTAATAATTACCAATAACAAACATTTTACAATTGAAGTAATTAGTCTAGCAATGAAAATCCCTACTCACGCTTCCAACTTACCCAAATCAGATGAGCAAGTGTCCAAATAGGCAAAATATGTGGGTTTACTTAATGAGATGTCTAATGATCGACCACAACCCTAATGAATTTACCCAATTTCATGTAGAATTATTCAAGCCGGGAGAAAGGCTGGAAGCACCTGGAGCCCTAGTTTGGGTCAAGTCCTTGATGAAATTTGAGATCTAGAGATCCCTTGAATCCGTGCGCAGTGATTTGGGCCAAAAATTTAGTCGAATTTGGTTCAACATCGAGATGGGGTCAGTTATTGGGGGTTAGGGCACTGGTGTGTGTGTGTGTGTTTGGAATGAAAAGGAAGTGTTTTAATTCGAATGAAAGAGGAATTTTAAAAACTGAAAACTGTTATTTGCGTTGGGCGAGGATTTTTGTTCAGTAAACTTCATCGGGGCAAGGTTTGACAGAGGAGTCTGCACTTAGGAGCGATGAAAAACCTGCTGGGGAAAAGTCTGGCAGAGAGCTCTGCGCCTAGGCGCAATTTTATTTGTTAATTTCTCTGCTAGGGAGCATATACTGTTTTCCTGAAAAATTTTCTTTTTCTTTCGGATCCACTTAATTGCTTAGAACACTAATCATACTTCCATTTACTTGTTTCCTCATGTTTTTTGATGTAAATTACTCTCCACATACTAATCTACTCATATACGCACTAACATTATCCTTTTATAACCTTACCTAATGGTTGTCTCTTGATTTACTCTTGTGAATGTCAATCTCAACCTTGAAATGATGATACTTAAATCAGATTAGGGTTCACGTGGAGAATGAATAAGAAAGGTTGTACTACAACAATACTATTCTAAACTTACTACAAATTTTCTAAGTGTGAAATTAAAATAAAAATTAAATACTGATTGGGTTGCCTCCCATCAAGCGCTTGATTTTAAGTCTTTCATCCTGACTACTCCCTATTTTTATGGTTAATCCGCGAGAGTGATAGAGGTCTTGTGTTGATCCACAATTCCACCCCAGTAATGTTTTAATTGATGTGCGTTGACTTTAAATGTTTTTTCTTGATTCCGACTAACTAATTCAACAGCGCCATGGGGAAATACTTCTTTGATTATGAATGGGCCTGACTAACGTGATTTGAGTTTTCCCGAAAATAGTTGAGTAGCTCAGTTTGACCAGGTTCAAGATTTCGATCCATAATTTTCTTATCATGCCACCGTTTGATTTTCCCTTTGTAAATGTTTGCATTTTCATACGATTGAAGGCGAAACTCTTCCATCTCATTGAGTTGTAACAATCTTTTCTCGCCTGCTGCATGCAAGTCAAAATTTAATTTCTGAATAGCCCAATATGCATTATGTTCTAACTCCACGGGAAGATGGCAAGCTTTTCCATACACCAATCGATATGATGACATCCCAATCGGTATTTTATATGTTTTTATGTATGCCCACAGCGCGTCATCCAATTTAATTGACCAATCCTTCCGATTCGGGTTCACCATTTTTTCCAGAATACGCTTCACCTCTGTATTCGATACTTCGGCTTGACCACTGTTTGGGGATGGTAAGTCGTGGCTATTTTACTAGTGACTCCATACTTTGCAAGCAATGTTGAGAAATATTTGTTGCAAAAATGAGTACCTTCGTCACTAATGATCGCCCGAGGTGTACCAAATCTAGTGAATATGTTTTTCTAAAGAAACTTGAGGACTACCTTAGCATCGTTGGTGGGTAATGTGGATGCTTCGACCCATTTTGAAACATAGTCTACCGCAACCAGAATGTACTCATTGTTAAATGACATGGGAAAGGTGTAAGACGCCAACTTTTATGAATAAAAATTTAATTTTCTCTAAATATCATTTTGAGTAATAAGGTGTGGATTTGATATAATGTTATGGTTGTGAGTAATATTTAATAATTTTGCAAAGTAAGCAAGTTGTTATAAAATATTCGTTTAGTCGGGGAATATTCGTACGACAACACAATCATTGGTGGAACCCATAACTAATTCTTGTCGAGTTAGAAAATGATGAAAATAATCGTTTTAAAAATAACGGCAAAAGTTTTACTGTTAATGTTGAAATACCCGGGGTAAAAATGCGAATGTCGTGTGGTTGGTTGCATAGTAGCACCAGATTGTATATTATCTTTATTGATGCTTACGTGAGAAGTCACTCGGTTTTATTCAATTATTTTAAGCAGTAGTTGTTATATAAGATCTCATATTATTGATGCAATTATTGTCACAAAGATCATCATCTGCATAATATTTTATATTATTAAATCAATAATTAAGACGAAAAAAGTTATTTATATTATTATTTGCATTATTGACGATGTTTAGAAAGTTCTGTCGAGAAAAGGGGTTTGGTCATCTAATTGCGCGTCAATAAAGAGAAGTCCTTATCTGAAAGCCCCATCTTTTCTGAGAATGATCTGGTTGTTAATATTGTAAGTTATAATATTAATAATAAATGTTATTAAAAACGTGTTTTGTGAAGCCAAGTGAATTGAGATAAATAGAGGATATTTTATGAATTATTTGTTGTAAATTTTGTTTATTACATGGACCCCATTACCCATTTTTTCAAAACTAGCCAGAGAAAGTTATCTAAGTTTTGTTATATATATATATTTAATGGTCACTTGAAGAATCATATTATATATATATATATATATACATTATATATATATATATATATTTTTTTTTTTTTTTTATAATAGAATATATTATATTTTATATTTTATTATGCATAGGTGCATAGTGCGATAGTAAAATCAAAAATTTCATTGAATTAAATCGTGAATTAAGCTTTAGAAACTTCTCATGTGCACCCATGATTTTCTAAATTCAAATAGTATCTTGCCATTCTCCTATTAATAGGATGCTTAGTTAGAAATGAAAATCACACCGAATAAGAGAATTCTTGGTAGATGAGTAAATTTTAATTTAGGAATTTTATATTGATAGAGTAATTAATTTTAATTTTAATTTAATAATTGAATCATATTGTCGATTAGAATATTATATTTTTATTTTTAGAATAATAGCAGTTATATTACCTGAATAATGATAAAGTCTTACTTACACTCGAAGCATTAACTATACTTATATTTTAATAATAGTACCAAATTTAAGTTTGGTAGATGAGTAAATTTTAATTTGGGAATTGTTATATTGAATAGAGTAATTAATTTTATTTTTAATTTAATAATTGAATCATATAGTCGATTAGAATATTATATTTTTATTTTAAGAATAATAACAATTATATTACCTAATAATGATAAAGTCTTACTTACACTCAAGCATTAATTATACTTATATTTTAATAATATTACCAAATTTAAGTTAGGTAGATGAGTTTTATGATAATTTTCGGTTCTTATCAAATCGTATTATCTAAGTGGTAATATAATTTTACTTAAACTTGTATTATTATTATTATTATTATTATTATTATTATTATTATTATTATTATTATTATTATTATTAATATTTTTATTATTATATATTTAAATAAAAGAAACCAATTAGTATTTGGTAATCTTATTTTGATTATTTTCTTATAAAACTATATAATGAATTCATGTTTTTTTACAAAACTACGATACTAATTTATATTTTTGAAGAAAAGTAACTAACTAATATTAGGTAGACGATCTATTTTGATTCTATTAGGAACTTTGCTAATTGGTTCTTATTCCTAGCCATCCATGGTTAAGGTGTTAAGCAAAGGGGACTTGTATAGGTTGTCTATTGGCATAGCAGATTTGGGATCACTGCAATTGTGACGAACGAGATTTTTGTAATTTAATTTTTAATATTTATTGAAGTAGATAAATATTTTCAATGATTTAATTATTAGATTAAATAATTAATTGATGCAGTTGTGGTAGATTAATTTAATTATATGTGTTACATTTATTAAATTAATGTGGAGAATTTTTATTATCGAAGTATGTCATTATGTGAGCTTATTGTATTAAAAGAAATATTTAATAAGCCTAATGTTATTTTAATTAATTTAATTATTAATTAGAGAGTTAATAATTTGACATTATTTATTAATGAGAAATTTAATTATGTGACTATGTGAATTTATTATATTTTATTTAAAGTAAATTAAATAAGATATTGATTTATTTTATAAAGGAGTGTGACATTATTTAACTATAGTATAAGAGGTTTTATTAAATTAATGGGGTATAAGCTTTTAAAATGATAGCCAAACATGGCCTTAGTGGGAGTTGAGGGAAGTTACCCATGACTGGATAACTGACCGCAACGCGTCAGTTCCTTCCCTTATTATTATTATACGCATTCTTCTTCTCTTCATTTTCTAAGTTCTACAAGGAAATCACAGAGAGAGAATTAAGAATTTGAGAGAATTGTTAGTTGTTTGATTAATTGAGAAAGTTCATCTCTTCTATCTACACTAAGTTGTGAGTAATCTCCTCCTTCCCAAATTTTAAATTACGTATTAAAGTTTTTATAAAAATGGCTTTCATTCATCCTGTAAAGTCTCTGTAATTGGGAAATTGTGTTGTTATATGGATAAATGTAATAATTCGAGTAGTATAGCATGTTATATATATATAAGAGACTATTTAAGAATGAGATGAGAAGAACAAGTGCGCATACAAACACAATTACTAAAATAAATTTTTATTTATGATACAAAGATTACAGATGGTTTTAACTTACAAGTTTACTGAAATAAGAACATTAGATGAATGGGGGTTGAGTAGGCTTAATCAGCGGTTGAGGCTAAAGATTTATCAGAGAAGGAACTTTGAGTCTTTCTAAGTCTGCCTGAACCAAATGAATTCGAATTCCTTTTATAGAACAAGGAAAACGAATTATTACATTGTTACTATTACAACAACTAGGGTAAAGTAAAAGTAAGAAACATTTAACTAAAGTAAAAGTACAGGTAAAAATATTTTACTAAAGTAAAAGTACAGGTAAAAAGAAAAAGAATCTGCTTTCGGTGGGAAAAGCGACGCGCTTTTTCGACTAATGCGCCCATGGGGCGGATGCTTGAATGATTGTCACATCGGTGAAAAGCGTAAGATGTTTCTTGACTAGGTCACGGAGCAGTCTTTGGTGGATCGAGGTCATGGTGACAGAGGTCACCGAGCAAAATTGATGTCACATGGAAAGAAAATGGATCTTGAGCATCTTGAAGACCGATCAGTGCTGTAAGGATCACAATTACCTTCGCTCTCCAAGCTCTTGACTAGAAGTTTTGAATCGAGAAGAAGCCTCATCGACTCTTCATATAATCGATCAAGTCTCAAATGAATAGCATCTCGCAAGACGCCTTTAATTGAGAATTAGAGTAACTAGAAACATTAGTAACTTCATTAGAATCAGAGGAACAATCGATTTTCTTTTGACTTATCGGTTGTTTTACTGACCGATTTATCGGGAGATGCAACTACAGAGGTCGCAGCGATGATGACGGGTGTCAATTGGAGGAGTCAATAGAGGAGAAGTCGGAAATTCTTTCTGAACTTGGCCAACTATTCTATCAACACTGAATTTATCCCACCATTTAATGAAAAAACGGCGAGAGACGCAAGAAATAGGGGAAAGGTAAGCCTGAGCAGTCCTAATTCCTATAGACGACGGAGACTGAAATACTGTGACTTCTTGGGTAGCTGAAACGATATACATCCATTTCAGAATCCAAGGGATTTTGTATTTACTACAGAATATAAGGAAGACTGGAATTTCCTCATATTTTGAATGATAATTACTATAATGACAAAATGTTCTAACCGGGCAAGGAGAGGTTTGGGGAATATATCATGGCACAAACCGCAGTACCTTCCCACCAAAGGATAAACCATTTGGGAAATCGACTCTTGAATTTGTGGTCAAACCGAAAAACCACGAATGACTATGATCTTCATTTTGATGAAGCATAATTTTATGCCAAGCCTCAATATAATCATAATAGCAGAAAGAGCTAGTGTGATTAGAAAGTGACTTGAGATAGGAAGGATGACTACCCCAATCGGACAGATTGAGAACTTCCTTAATATACAGCGAATGATAAAGAAGCTTGGATTTATCATCGTTGGCATAAATTGGTTTAATAAAGACTGACTCCGTTTCAATAAGAATGTCCGTATAATACACTAAGGATTTATAAGGAGCTAAAGGAAGAAAATGCCATCCAGTAGGAAAATACTGGGCAGCTAACTGAATTGGGTCATTTTTAGGTTTCATTTGTAACTCGATATGAAATAAGTGTTGATCGAAGATTTTGACGATAGTCAGACATTTGATGACTAGATTTTGTTGAAGTAGCAGGGGTTTGACTAGTGAAAATATTGAAAGGTTTGGGCTGACTAGAGAGAACTGAGGAGTAGGGCTTGGGGACTGTACCAAGCACCTGAAATTTATTGTGGGTTTGGGTAACTGGATGAGGAACAACAGTTTTTTTGATTGATTAACTCGGATCGGTAGAGCGGCCCATGACCACGAGAAGATGAACCTCCTCGCACACTCATAATGTCAGTAATTGTACCGTGTTAATAAATTCACGAGTGAGAAAATCTGAACCGAAGTTGTTACTACCTTTAATATATTCAATATCAAAATCAAAAATACTTAAAATTACTTGCCATCTAGCGAATGAATGCTTAGAGGCGACATTCTAAACATCCTTTTCAAGGATAAATTTTGCTGACTTGCAATCTATTCTAACTAGAAATTTTTGGTTCAATAAATCTCTCTTAAAATTTTTGATACATAAAACTAATGATAAAATTTCCTTTTTAATAGTACTGTATTTTAACTGTGTAGGATTCCATGTGCCAGAGTGGAAACGAACAATTTGTTCATCAGAAGTAGGAGTTAATTTTTGTTTGAGTATGCCACTGAATCCAATGTCAGAGGCATCGGTTTCAACTATTTTGAAAGTCAATCGTTTGAAATGCCAAGCGTGGCAAAACCTTAACATATTTTTTAACTTGTTGGACGATGAAGTATGAATGTCACCCATGGGGAGGATTACTTTATAAGCTACCGAAAGAGAGGCTTACAAATCTTCCCGAGGTCCTTGTAAAACTTGCCAATATAATTGAGCGAGCCAAGAAACCTCTCAGAATGAAGTTTTGTCGGTAATCTTATCTCGGGAACCAATTTCGGCGAATTGAATAGCTCATCAATTGGCCGTGTGAGTCCATGATAGAGGATTAATCCGAGAAACCCCGACTTTAGTCGTAAAATGCATCTACATTTGGAAGGAGAAAGAACAAGACCATTGGTTTTAACTCGTTTCTAAGAACGAATTTAAATGTTTAATATGCTCTTCAATAGTCTTGGAGAATACAAGTATATCGTCGATGTATACAATGATAAAATGATCGAAAGGATTCAAAATATTATTAAGAATATTCTCAAATTCACTGGTGCATTTTTAAGTCCAAATGATCAACATTCCATTCGTAGTGTCCGAACGAATTGGTAAATGCGCTTTGTATTTATCATTTGGATGAATAGCAACTTGCCAGAATCCTGACTTAAGGTCAAATTTACTAAATATTGTGGAGACACTTAACCTACCACGGAGATCATCCTTGTTGGGCAAAGGGTACCTTATCCATTCTAGTACTTTGTTTAATGGTTTATAATTAATGACTAACCGAGGGACACCTCTTTCTTTCTCAACCGTTATTAACATAGAAAGTCGGGCAAGACCATGGTGACTTGTTTGTGTCTAATTAAACCTTTACTAAGAAGATCATTAATTTCTTTTTATATAACTCCATTTGTTCATGACTCATTTGAATAGGTCTAGCTTTAGTGGGAATTAAATGTTCTTTAAATTCCTTAGCATAGGGTAACCTAACTGTGCTTCTTCCTATGCCAAAAGCATTGGGAGAATCGAACATAAATTTTTAGTAAATAATCTTTTAATTCTTTTATTTTTCTTGGACTCATTCTTAAGTTGTTCTTCAACTTGTCGATACTTAACTTCTTCTTTAAGGAAATTTAAATGAGTAACTTTAGCTTTATCAGATTCAATGATTTAGAAATTGATTCTTCTTGAATAAATTTTAAATCTCTTTCTTTTGGTTTGATTAGGAATTTAAATGTAATACTTTTTCCTAAGTGTTCGCAACATAAACCTTTATTACTAGTAGTAAATGGGTATAATAAATAGATAAACGGTAATCCTAAAATGATTTTGTCAGTAAGATTGCGAACTAAGACAAATGAGGTCTTAAAACACATACTGCCTTGACAAATATGTACATTAGGTAATTTATATTTTATTTCCATCTGACTTCCGTTAGCTGAATTTAGTTTCTCACTAGTTTTCTTATAATATCATGTGGGGATAATACCTTCTTAAATACAGTTCAAATCTGCACCAGTATCAACTAAGGCAGGGAGCTGTACAGAGAACGTTTTATCGATAACTAAATTAATAGAGATATACCATTTTTGAATACTAATATCTTTAATTCTTTTAAGGGAGAGACCTTGAATAAAGAGGTCAGAATCTTTAGCACCTGATGATTCTGGTTCAACGTGACTTTCATCACTAAAAGAGGAATCATGAACTTGAAGATCTGATTTCTTATCATCAATCTCTTTTGAACTATCTCTAAAGGAGGATGACTGGACGATACTTTAGATCTATCTAAAGTATCGCTAGTCCCTTCAAGATTCCTGACGGAACTAATGATAATAAAAAATTAATTGAACAGTTAAACTTTAGTAATCAATATCTAGCAATGAGGAAAAACAAATGCTAGATAGGATCAAGAAAAATTTGAAGAAGGAATTATTAAAAACCCCGACTCAAAACTTGAACAACCTTTAATTAAATTACCGTAAAAAATGATATAATCTAAGTCTACCTAATAAAGAAAGTGAATTGATCCAATCAATTGAAAAGTTATTTAAAAACTTAAAATGTAACCCGTGTCAAGTGGAACCATTCTTTATTCGATCATGTTGAAACAGATGATGATAACGAAAGTTCTTCGAGATCACTCTAATCACTCATCCATTTCAAACTTTAATGAACAACTAAATAAATTAACTGTCAATAACACAAGTATTACTTAAATTGGTACTTAGACCAACTCCTCCTGGATCTACAGTTCAAGAGAGAAATCTAGATAAATGCTTCTCGTGTCCTCCGATAAGATTTATGAATGGAATATAGATGGATTTGGTGAACAAGAAATTCTTAATAAACTTAATCATATGTCTATGGTAGCCAACAACTATATTACCAAATTCAACTCTTTATCTCAATCAGATATAGTTGAATTAATAGCTAGTGGTTTTACTGGCATTCTCAGGTCTTGGTGGGAAAAACATCTCACTGAAGACATTAGATGTTCCATAGTTCATGCTATCCAAAGAGATGATGAAGGCAATCCCATCTTTGATGAAGATGCTGGTATTGGTCTTCCTGATGGAGTTAATACTTTAATATTTACTATAATTAAACATTTTGTTGGAACTCCTAGTAATATCACTGAAAGAATCCATGATCAATTAAGTAATCTTACATGTCCCACTCTAAGTGATTTTAGATGGTACAAAGATGTATTTACCTCCAGAGTTATGATGAGAAATGACAGTAACAAACCATTTTGGAAAGAGAAATTTGTTAATGGTTTACCATCTTTATTTGCTCACAAGGTTAGGGAAGAATTAAGTAAAAAATCTAGGATATATAGGTTATGATAATTTGACTTATGGTGATATTATTAGTTATATTCAAAAAATCGGATTAAAAATGTGTATTGACTTTAAGTTAGCTAAACAAGCCAGAAAAGATAAAAATATAGCTAAATACGAGTTAGGAACGTTTTGTGAACAGTATGGTTTACCGCCGGTTGCTCCCTCTAGAAGAAAGCACATGCATAAGAATAAACATATTGAGTCATATAAAAGTCATAAGCGTCGTAAGAAGAGATATAATCATGATAAAAAGAATAATAATCAAGATACTTATTACAATAAACCCAAGTCATCTAAGAAAAAATCATATAAAAAATCATAGAAATATGATAAAAGTAAAATTGTTCACACAATGTGTGCGTAAAGGACATTATAAAAGTGAATGTAGAGTTAAACAAAAATTAACTCAATTAAATATTTCAGCCAAAGATACAGAACAGTTATTAGAATTGAGAATTGAAAATAACAGTGGTAGTGATGAAGAAGCTTCTGATATTCCAGAATCTTCTAGTAATAATACATCTAACGATGAATCTGATAGTGAAAATGAAGTCACTATATGTACAAAAAATTGCAATAAAAACTGTTGTAAAAGAATCAATGTAATTACGAAAGAAGAAGAAGAAAGTTCTTTATTAGTTGACCTAATTAGTAAAATTACAGACCCTGAATTAAAAACTCAGTATTTGAAACAATTAAAACATTTGTTAACCAAAGATAAAAAAAGTCACTGATAAAGTTCTTAGAGCCAAAGAAAAACCAATTTTCAATCTCAATAAAACTCTTGAAAGATTTAAATCTCCGGTAAAAGAAATTACCCTCCCTGAATTAAATCAAGAAGTTAATAAACTTAAGAAAGAAATTTCTAACTTAAAATTAGATATTTCTAACTTAAGAAAAGAGATTGATGATAAGAAATCGATCTTCAAGTTCATGATTCCTCTTTAGTGATGAAAGTCACGCTGAACCGTAATCATCAAAAGCAAAGATTCTCGACCTCTTTATTCAAGGTCTCTCCTTAAAAAGAATTAAAGATATTACTATTCAAAATGGTATATCTCTATTAATTTAGTTATCGATAAACGTTCTCAGACGAAATCCCGCCTTTAGTTGATCATTGGTGCGATTTGAACTGTATTCAAGAAGGTATTATCCCCACACGATATTATAAGAAAACTAGTGAGAAACTAAATTCACCAATGTGTCGATGGAAATAAAATATAAATTGCCTAATGTACATATTTGTCAAGACAGTATGTGTTTTAAGACCTCATTTGTCTTAGTTCGCAATCTTACTGAAAAAATCATTTTAGGATTACCGTTTATCTATTTATTATACCCATTTACTACTAGTAATAAAGGTTTAAGTTAAGAACACTTAGGAAAAAGGATTACATTTAAATTCCTAATCAAACCAAAAGAAAGAAATTTAAAATTTATTCAAGAAGAATCAATTTCTAAATCATCAATCATTAAACCGCAGTTACTCATTTAAATTTCCTTAAAGAAGAAGTTAAGTATCGCAAGTTGAAGAACAACTTAAGAGTAACAGAGTCCAAGAAAAATAAAAGAATTAAAAGATTATTTACTAAAAATTTATGTTCGATTCTCCCAATGCTTTTTGGCATGTAGAAGAAGCACACGCTTAGGTTACCCTATGCTAAGGAATTTAAAGAACATTTAATTCCCACTAAAGCTAGACCTATTCAAATGAGTCATGAACAAATGGAGTTATGTAAAAAGAAATTAATGATCTTCTTAGTAAAGATTTAATTAGACACAAAGAAGTCACCATGGTCTTGCCCAACTTTTCTATGTTAATAACGAAGTTGAGAAAGAAAGAGGTGTCCCTGCTTAGTCATTAATTATAAACCATTAAACAAAGTACTAGAATGGATAAGGTACCTTTGCCCAACAAGGATGATCTCCTTGGTAGGTTAAGCGCCTCCACAATATTTAGTAAATTTGAACTTAAGTCGATTCTACGGCAAGTTACTATTCATCCGGATGATAAATACAAAATCGCATTTACCACTCCGCTCGGACACTACTTAATGGAATGTTCAAATCATTTGGACTTAAAAATCCACCCAAAGAATTTCGTAATATTCTTAATAATATTTTGAATCCTTTTCACCATTTTATCATTGTATACATCGACGATATACTTGTATTCTCCAAGACTATCAAGAGCATATTAAACATTTAAATTCGTTCTTCCTAACAGCTTAAAACCAATGGTCTTGTTCTTTCTCCTTCCAAATGTAGTCATTTTCGACTAAAGTCGGGTTTCTGGATTAATCCTCTATCATGGACTCACGCGCCAATTGATGAGCTATTCAATTCGCCAATAGGTTCCTAGATAAGATTACCGACAAAACTCACTCTGAGAGGTTTCTTGGCTCGTTCAATTATATTGGCAAGTTTTACAAGGATCTCAGGAAGATTTGTAAGCCTCTCTATCAGCGCTTACAAAGTAATCCTCCCCCATGGACTGACATTCATACTTCTGTCGTCCAACAAGTTAAAAAATATGTTAAGGTTTTGCCCTGCCTTGGCATTTCAAACGATTCAGCTTTCAAAATAGTTGAAACCGATGCCTCTGACATTGGATTTGGTGGCATACTCAAACAAAAATTAACTCCTACTTCTGATGAACAAATTGTTCGTTTCCATTCTGGCGCATGGAATCCTACACAGTTAAAATACAGTACTATTAAAAAGGAAATTTTATCATTAGTTTTATGTATCAAAAAATTTCAGAGAGATTTATTGAACCAAAAATTTCTAGTTAGAATAGATTGCAAGTCAGCAAAATTTATCCTTGAAAAGGATGTTTAGAATGTCGCCTCTAAGCATTCATTCGCTAGATGGCAAGTAATTTTAAGTATTTTTGATTTTGATATTGAATATATTAAAGGTAGTAACAACTCAGTTCCAGATTTTCTCACTCGTGAATTTATTAACACAGGTACAATTACAGCATTATGAGTGTACGAGGAGGTTCATCTTCTCGTGGTCATGGCCGCTCTACCAGTCCAGTTAATCAATCAAAAGAAACTGTTGTTCCTCATCCAGTTACCCAAACCCACAATAAATTTCAGTGCTTGCATACAACCCCAAGCCCTACTCCTCGCCTTCTCTAATCATTCAAACCTTTCAATATTTTCACTAGTCAAACCCTCGCTACTTCAACAAAATCTAGTCATCAAATGTCTGACTATCGTCAAAATCTTCGATCAACACTTATTTCATATCGAGTTACAAATGAAACCTAAAATGACCCATTCGAGCTTAGTTTACCAAAGATTTTCCTCACTGGATGGCATTTTCTTCCTTTAGCTCCTTATAAATCCTTAGTGTATTATAGGGACATTCTTATTGAAACGAGTCGACTTTTATTAAACCAATTTATGCCAACGATGATAAATCCAAGCTTCTTTATCATTCACGATATTAAGCAAGTTCTCAATCATCCGATTGGGGTAGTCATCCTTCCGATCTCAAGTCACTTTCTAATCACACTAGCTCTTTCTCGCTATTATGATTATATTGAGGCTTGGCATAAAATTATGCTTCATCAAAATGAAGATCATAGTCATTCGTGGTTTTTTCAACCACAAAATTCAAGAGTCAATTTCCCAAATGGTTTATCCTTTGGTGGACAAGGTACGGTTTGTGCCATGATATATTCCCCAAACCTCTCCTTGCCCGCTTAGAACATTTTTGTCATTATAGTAATTATCATTCAAAATATGAGGAAATTCAATCTTCCTTATATTCTCAGAGTAAATACAAAATCCCTTGGATTCTCAAATGGATGTATATCGTTTCACCACCCAAGAAGTCATGATATTTCGATCTCACCATAAATCTATAGGAATTAGGACCGCTTTCAGCTTACCTTTCCCCTATTTCTTGCGTCTCTCGCCGTTTTTTCATTAAATGGTGGGATAAATTCAGTGTTGATAGAATAGTTGGCCAAGTTCAGAAAGAATTTCCGACTTCTCCTCTATTGACTCCTCCAGTCAACACCCCGTCAGTCACTGCGGCCTCTGCCACATCTCCCAAGAATCACCAAGAAAACAACTGATAAGTCAAAAGAAAAATCAGTTGTTCCTACAGATTCTAATGAAGTTACTAATGTTTCTAGTTACTCTAATTCTCAATTAAGGCGTCTTGCAGATGCTATTCATTTGAGACTTGATCAGTTACATGAAGAGTCTGACAAGGCTTCTTCTCAGTCCAAAACTTCTAGTCAAGAGCTTGGAGACGAAGGTAATTGTGATCCTTACGGCACAATCGGTCTTCAAGATGCTCAAGATCCATTTTCTTTCCTACAGTAATCAATCAAAGTGTGATGTGACATCAAGACTCGCCTGCGACCTCTCATCACCAAATTTCGCTTAGCTTGAAGACTCACTCCGCCTGAAATTAGTCAAAGAAAGATCTTTTGCTTTTTCACCAAAGGACAAAGAATCATTCAAGCATCCGCCCCATGGCGCGCATTAGTCAAAATGAAGACGCTCGCTTCCAATCAAAAGCGATTCTTTTTCGTTTTACCTGTACTTTTACTTAGTAAAATGTTTTTACCTGTACTTTTACTTTAGTTAAATGTTTCTTACTTGTACTTTACCCCAGTTGTTGTAATAGTAACAATGTAATAATTTATTTTCCTTGTTCTATAAAAGGAATTCGAATTCATTTGGTTCAGGCAGACTTAGAAAGACTCAGAGTTCCTTCTCTGATAAATCTTTAGCCTCAACCGCTGATTAAGCCTACTCAACCCCCATTCATCTAATGTTCTTATTTCAGTAAACTTGTAAGTTAAAACCATCTGTAATCTTTGTATCATAAATAAAAATTTATTTTAGTAATTGTGTTTGTATGCGCACTTGTTCTTCTTATCTCATTCTTAAATAGTCTCCTTCCGCCGTCCAGTCATCCTCCTTTAGAGACAGTTCTAATTCCAGTTAAAAAAACTTCAGTTATCGCTAGTCCCTTCAAGATTCCTGACGGAACTAATGATAATAAAAAATTAATTGAACAGTTAAACTTTAGTAATCAATATCTAGCAATAGTATGTTTATTCTTATGCCTGTGCTTTCTTCTAGAGGGAGCAACCGGCGGTAAACCATACTGTTCAAAAAACGTTCCTAACTCGTATTTAGCTTTATTTTTATCTTTTCTGGCTTGTTTAGCTAACTTAAAGTCAATACACATTTTTAATCCGATTTTTTGAATATAACTAATAATATCACCATAAGTCAAATTATCATAATCTATATATCCAAGATTTTTACTTAATTCTTCCCTAACCTTGTGAGCAAATAAAGATGGTAAACCATTAACAAATTTCTCTTTCCAAAATGGTTTGTTACTGTCATTTCTCATCATAACTCTGGAGGTAAATACATCTTTGTACCATCTAAAATCACTTAGAGTGGGACATGTAAGATTACTTAATTGATCATGGATTCTTTCAGTGATATTACTAGGAGTTCCAACAAAATGTTTAATTATAGTAAATATTAAAGTACTAACTCCATCGGGAAGACCAATACCAGCATCTTCATCAAAGATGGGATTGCCTTCATTATCTCTTTGGATAGCATGAACTATGGAACATCTAATATCTTCAATGAGATGTTTTTCCCACCAAAACCTGAGAATGCCAGTAAAACCACTAGCTATGAATTCAACTATATCTGATTGAGATAAAGAGTTGAATTTGGTAATATAGCTGTTGGCTACCATAGACATATGATTAAGTTTATTAATAATTTCTTGTTCACCAAATCCATCTATATTCCATTCATAAATCTTATTAGAGGACACAGAGAACTGTTTATCTAGATTTCTCTCTTCGAACTGTAGATCCGGAGGAGTTGGTCTAGAGTACCAATTTTTGGTAATACTTGTGTTATTGAAAGTTAATTTATTTAGCTGTTCATTAAAGTTTAAAATGGATGAGTGATTAGAGTGATCCGAAGATCTTTCGTTATCATCATCTGTTTCAACATGATCAATAACAGCAATGGTTCCACTTGGACCTGGTTCTGTTTTATGTTTTTTAAATAAATTTTCAATTGATTGGATCAATTCACTTTCTTTATTAGGTAGACTTAGATTATATCTGTTTTCTGGTAATTTAATTAAAGGTTGTTCAAGTTTTGAGTAAGGTTTTTTAATAATTCCTTCTTCAAATGTTTCTTCAATCCTATCTAGCTGTTTTCCTACTGTTGCTAGATATTGATTACTAAAGTTTAACTGTTCAATTAATTTTTTATTATCATTAGTTCCGTCAGGAATCTTGAAGGGACTAGCGATAACTGAAGTATTTTTAACTGGAATTAGAACTATCTCTAAAGGAGGATGACTGGACAATACTTTAGATCTATCTTCTTTAATCCATTCAGTTTTACTAATAACATTACATTTACTTTGGTACTGATCATACCAGTCGTAGAACGTGATGTTATATTCTTCATTTTTAATAAATCTTTTCCATCTATTAACTATCTTATCTCTTTTCTTTTCTATGGGGTGAGTAGATCTGAATAGATGTCTCTTTTCTTTGTTAAATTTTGAATTAAAATCCTTTACATATATATATATATATATATATATATATATATATATTACACGATTCCCTATCATCAGTTTCATTATATTACACCGTATATGATTGCTTCAAAATTACAGAGTTTGGGTTATGGCCATATGGCCCTTATATGTAAATTTAATGTGTCAAACATAAATGTTTTTATAAAATTCCCACTCTTATTTGATTATGCATGTTGTTACAAAGAGACCAAACCTTAAATGAACGGATTCGGTGTTATAACGAATCCGTAGTGTCAAAATTTTATGTTTTTGTTCAAAATCTTCAAGAAAACAAAGAACAATGAAATTTATACATTTTAATTCTGTAATTATGTGTTTTAATGGGTTAAAATCATTCTATAGATGTTGAGTAATGTTTATATATGAATTCTAACATGTGTATGATTAAATTCATGTAGTAAAATTTAATTGGAGTTTTTTTGGCTGTGTTCTGCAATTTTCGCGAATTACGTAATAGCTTTACGGTTCATCATGCTTATTTCAGCCCTCTCATGCCTTATGTCCCGTCTTTGTGGCGCTTGTCTCTCAAGTCGCAGTGCCACTTGACCAAGCCTTGAAGACCAAGTACATAAGTGGCGCCGCAACGTCACTCTACAGAATGTCCAAAAATGAATTATTTTTAAATGTTCAAGTCTAGCAATGTGATAGCAACTTAATTTAAAGAACATAGAGATATGTTAGAAGTATAATGAGATATTAAAATAGATACTTAACATGTAAATAACATAATTGCATGTGGATTGAATTATGAAATACATAAGTAGCTTATTATTCATGAAGTGTTATTATGTGATAATAAGTGTGATATTTGACTAAGTATAGTCATAACCAAAGTTTAGATAAAAGAATGAATTTATGATGGCTAATTATATTATAATTAACTAGAGTTGTGAATGTAAATGATATGTAGGATTTAAATCAAAGAACGAGTTTAATTAAAGTGTAATCTACACACAAGACAAGTTTCCTACCCCTACTTGTTATCATTGTTCAAGTTTATTATTTACCTTGAGTAAATCCTCATTACTATTATTCAAGTTCGAATTGTTATATTAAAGATTTATTATCCTTTCAAAATATGAAATTGTTATACAATATTTGTTCTATTGTATACTTCTTGATATTATTATTCAATTTGAATATCATTATTGTTGAACCTTGTTAGACTAGTGAACCTTATTGATTCGACTAGTCCATAGTTGATGAACGTTCTAAATTTCAGAACCCTTATTGAATTATCCAAACCAAACTTCCTTTGGTGCGGACTTGAATGTCAAACTGAGATGAACAACCCTGCAAAGGGATTTACTTATGCGTTAAGATATTGTGCACAGTATGGTACTAAGGGCTGATCCCCCTAAGTACGAGTAGAAAGGTCCATAGTCTTATGACTATTAAAGGTTTCAAGTATAACCCTTGATAACCTAGGACATAGTTCAAGGTCTTATGACCCTCAAAAATCTTTTGATTCTTGTTATTCATTCTTGATTCAAAAGTTGAGCTTTTATTTTTTCAGAAGTTATTATTTCTCTCGCATGTTATTATTCATTGTTATATTATTATACTTGTGGGCAATCGTGCTCACTCTTGCGTAATAATAACATTGCAGTTAAGAACGAAAGGGCAGACGAACCTTCCACTAGTAAAGGCAAGGGCAATCTTAGCAAGTAATGAAAACTGATTATTTATGTGATGTAATTAGAATTGATGTTACTTAAGACTTATTGTTTATATTTCCGCACAGATGTTTAAGGTTAGTTTAACCTGGGATTGTATTATTATTCGGATGTTGTAACCCTTAAGGGGAAGATTTTATTTCTATCTATTGCATTGTTTGCATTTATTATGGGTAGATAGATAGATGATATTTGTACGGTGAACACCAAATCCCGTGGAATTGAAGTACCCGGATTTGGGGGTGTCACAAGTTAGTATCGAGTCAGAGGTTTATGAACCTTAGGTGGGGAAACAACCTTAGGTAGTAGCCTTATAGAAAGAACATAGTGATGGAAAACTCTTATCGAGTTCTAGGAAATGAATTTTTGTAATTCATTGAAGATAATAAAAGACTTTATGTGCTTATGTGTTAAATTATGTGCTCACTAGTATGACTTAGTAACTAAAACTCGAAATTTTGTTGTCAGGATGTCTGATGTTGGAGGAACTAGTCGAGATGGGGAGGAAGAACCCCGAGTACCTATAGTACCTACAGAGGAGGAGCCCAGAGACATTCATGTCATTAGGGAACAGTTGGTACAGAGGGAGTCATCTCCATTGATCACCGTTGTTGGTCAGGAGCATGAACCTGAGACAGATCCTGAGGAGGATCCTGAGGAGGAATTTGACGAGGAAGAGGAAGAAGAGGAGTTTCCACAGCATTCCATTGATGTTGAGATGTACGACACATTATACGACCGTAACATGGAGTTACGAGATGAGGTGCAGGATCTAACTGAGCGAGCTATTATTCAGCAGATTACTCTCGAGCAGAAGGAGAGAGAGATTTCGACTCTTCACTCATGAGTGGGAAATGTAGATTGGGATTTGGTCCATGAGAAAGGTCAAACCGAAGATAAGACCGCAGAGAAAGAAAAGTTGAAGAAGGATCTAAAAAAGAGTTCAGAGAGGCTTGCCATAGCAGAGGAGGGCTGGGTAAGAGAGTCACGTCGTGCTGATCTTGCAGAAGAGGATGGTCGTGCAAAGAAGGCAAAGCTTGGAGAGACATACTCTACACTTAATCATGCAATGGATGAGGCCCAGGATCGAGTTTTGAGGTACCCCATCCAGTTCGAAGGACTTCCATCGTACATGCTGGATCGCAGGACGATGTCTCGTATCATGGAAGAAGAGCGTGGCAAGGCTATTCAGCACCTTGATAGACAGTGATATAATCTGTTTAATTATGTGAAAGACTTAGTTAGTTTTATATGTAAATTCCGATATGTTTATGAACGAAGGAATATTTTAATATTTAAATCCTGTGGATTCTTTATCTCGTGGATGGTGGATGTAAATAGCGCTTATGCTATCGCTTTAATGTAAAACTTTTAGTTTGAATTAAATATATTAAGTTATTTGAGATGATGTGTTAAATGATTATATTAAATTATTGAGTTAAGTCTTAACTATTTAGAGAATTTAATAGAGATTTAATAAGCATATATTATTCTTAATGTAAATATGCCGCCTAGAAGAAGACAACAACGCCAACCAAATTTCGTGAAGAGTCAACAAATAACAACAATAATGCCAATGCTAATCCCGTGCAGCAGTTGGTTAACTTACTGACTGGAGCAATGAATAATCAACCTCAAGCTCCACCAAATACTACGTTTAAAGATTTCAAGGTGGTGGGACCGCTAGAATTTAAAGGTTCCATGAACCCGATCGAGGCTCAAACGTGGGTTATGGAAATGGAGAAGGTTTTTGACGTTGCTAGGGTTAGAGAAGACCAGAAGACCATTTTTGCAACATTTATGCTGAAGTCAGAAGCTAGCTATTGGTGGCAAGCAAACAAAGTTCATGGAGGTGAAAGTGTAATTACTTGGGAGAGATTTAAAGAAATGTTTTTCGAGATGTACTTCCCAACCAGCTCACAGAACTAGATGGAGGTTCAATTTCTGGAATTGAAGCAGGGAAATATGAGCGTACCTGATTATGCGGCTAGATTCAACGAGATAGCGAGGTTCGCCCCATATCAAGTACACACGGACAAGAGAAAAGCCAGAAGATTCGAACAAGGACTAAAGCCTTGGGTATATAGTAAAGTATCAATGTTTCAGATAAACACATTTGTTGGAGTACTAGAAAAGGCCATCCTCGCTGAAGGTGGAAGCGATGCGGTGACCAAGTATAATAAAGATCAGAAGAAGAAGAAGAGTGAAGGTGAAGTAAATAACAAGGCTAGTGGAAGTGGCACAGGAGGTGGAAATTTTAATCAGAAGAAAAGGTGGAATGACAACTCATCATCAGGGAATCAGCAAGGTAGTCAGAAGAAAAGAATCGAAGCATGCCCAACCTGCGGGAAAGCCCATCTGGGAGTTTGTATGAAAGGAAAAAGAGTGTAATACAATTGTGGTCAGGAAGGCCACATAACACCTAACTGTCCTAACCCAAAGAAGGGTGCTTATTTCACTTGTGGTTCGAAGGACCATCTGGCAAGAGACTGTCCTAAGAAGGGACCGGGAGGGTCAGGATCAAGAGAAAACCAGGGAAACAACAGTGGAAATGCCTTAACTATCACCGGACCAACCGCAACAAACTGACCGACCGCCAGGACTTTCAATATGATGGTACAGGATACAGTTCAGTCCCGTGATGTGGTGTCAGGTATCATTCCGATCAATAAAATTAATACTTATGTTTTATTTGATTCGGGTGCTACTTGTTCCTTTATATCCGATGACTTTGCTAAGAATTTAGATTTGCCTAAGGATGAATTGGAATATCCCATGAACATAGAAATTGCGAATAGAGAAATAATCCCTGTTAAGTATGTACATAAGAACTGTAGAGTGGATATTAAGGGTAATATCATGAACGTAGATCTTATCCCTATTCGACTTGGGGAATTTGACGTTATTTTGGGAATGGACTGGTTATTCATTTACGGGGTTGTAATTGATTACCAAAAGAAGCGTATTAAACTTATGACTCCGACAAAGGTTGTGTTTTATGGCAGCAAGTTTCCTAGACAAGCGAGTTGTCTAACAATGATGCAGGCCAGGAAGTTATTAAGGCAAGGCTGTGTAGGATACTTAGCTTACATAGTCGACAGTCAAAAAGAGAATCCGAAGGTAGAAGAAATATCAATTGTGAGGGACTTCGTCGACGTATTTCCAAACGATTTTCCAGGACTTCCACCAGATAGAGAGGTAGACTTCGTGATCAATTTGTCACCCGGAACTGCTCCAATATCGAAGGCACCATACCGAATGGCACCAGTAGAGATGAAAGAACTTATGGTACAACTACAAGAATTGTTGGACAAGAAGTACATTCAACCGAGCGTATCACCGTGGGGAGCGCCGGTGTTGTTTGTGAAAAAGAAGGATGGATCGATATGGCTCTGCATTGACTACAGAGAATTGAATAAGGTCATGATTAAGAACAGATATCCATTACCGAGGATCGACGACCTGTTTGATCAATTGACGGGAGCGAGATACTTTTCCAAGATACACTTGAGAAGCGGTTATCATCAACTGAAGGTGAGGCCGAGGATGTACCAAGAAGGCGAGATTCGTAATGCGATATGGTCACTACGAATTTTTAGTAATGTCGTTTGGTCTTACAAATGCTCCTGCAGCATTTATGGGACTAATGAATGGTGTGTTCAAGCCGTTTTTGGACAAGTTCGTAGTGGTATTTATTGATGACATTTTGTTTTATTCGAAAACCAAGGAAGAACATGAAGAGCATTTGAGATTAACATTGGAAGTATTGAGAAGGGAAAAGTTGTATGTCAAGTTTTTAAAATGCGAATTTTGGATTGAACGAGTACAATTTCTTGGTCACGTGATCGATAAAAACGGAATTTCGGTAGATCCATCTAAAGTCAAAGCCGTGATTAACTGGGATCAGCCGAGAACGCCGTCGGAAGTAAGAAGTTTTCTTGGATTGGCGGGATATTATAGAAGGTTCATACAAGACTTTTCCAAGATCCCAACTCCGTTAACGAATTTAACTCGAAAAGCTGTGAAATTTGTTTGGACGGATAAGTTTGTGGAAAGTTTTCAAGAATTGAAGAAGAGGTTGAGTACGGCCCCTGTGTTATCTCTTACGGATGATACAGGAAATTTTGTTGTTTATAGTGATGCGTCGCATAAAGGACTTGGTACGTGTCTTTGATGTAAAACTAAGAAAGTCATTGTGTATGCATCACGACAATTGAAGGATTTCGAGAAGGGATACCCGACCCACGACTTGGAGTTAGTTGCAGTTGTTTTTGCTTAGAAAATTTGGAGGCACTATCTCTACGGGAAGAAGTATGAAATATATACGGACCACAAGAGTCTGAAATATATTTTCACGCGGAAGGATTTGAATATGCGTCAAAGAAGATGGTTGGAATTAATTAAGGATTACGATCGTGAGATTTTATACCATCCGTAAAAGCAATGTGGTTGCTTACGCGCCTTAAGTAGAAAGGGTCGTGAGAAATTGATGATGTTGACTGCTCAGGAGGAGCTAATTTAAGAAATGGAGAAACTAGAGTTGGAAATGAAGTATCCTATGGAGATTGATGAGAAGCTATTTCAGATGCAATCTGGTACAACTCTACTAGATAAAGTAAAGGAGGCTCAGCTTTAGGACGAAGAATATAAAAAGGTGACAAAGAAGATATCTGAAGGAACTGAACCGAGATTTAAGATGGATAAGGAAGGAATACTGAGATTTGAGAGTAGAATTTGGGTACCGCCAGTATAAGAGATTAAGGAAGATATTTTGAGCGAGGCTCATAGTTCACGATATTCGATTCACCCTAGTAGTACCAAAATGTACCAAGATCTTCGACAACATTTCTAGTGGCCGAATTTAAAATGTGATGTTGCAGAATGTGTTGCCAAGTGTCTGATCTGTCAGAAAGTGAAGGCAGAACATCAGAGACCGAGTGGATTGCTAAAACCGTTAGAGATCCCAGAATGGAAATGGGAACATATTACAATGGACTTCGTGGTTGGCCTTCCGATGACTCAGAAAGGCTACGACGCAGTATGGGTTATCGTTGACTGACTAACGAAATCCGCACACTTCCTTTCGATCAAAATCAGATTTAACTTAGATCAGTTGGTGAGGTTATACGTAAAAGAGATTGTTTCGAGGCACGGAGTTTCGATGTCAATTATTTCTGATAGAGATCCGCGCTTCACATTGAATTTCTAGAAACGTCTTCAGGAATGCATGGGTACGCAATTGCGAATGAATACTGTTTAAATATATGAATTGTGAAGCATTAACTTGATAAGCATCAAGAGGTGATAATATTTTTCTTGTAGCTATTGTCTTGATAAACATCAAGTCGATACTTCTATATGTACTTACAACAAAATAAATGTAAAAGAAATGTACCTGGGGTCTCGAGTTTGAAAAATTTCAGCAGTAGAGAACTTATTGGAGAGTTGAATCATGAAGTACTTTGTTATAGTGAAAATTGTCACTGTGAGTGCCGACTCGCTTTGTTGACTAAGTAATAGTGAAGAAAGAATAACATGAAACCAAATCATATGAGTTTAGCCATTAATGACATGATAAAGGAAGAGGATGGGCTCTTCCTTTGCTCCACTTGGCCTCCTGCAGCCTAAAATGATAGAAGACCTTTACATTTAAATTAATCTAAAAATTTTCTAAACTTATCAAGCGAATATAAAGATACACATTTAAATTAAATTAAAAGTCCAATCCTCGTAAAAGGCCATCTAAAATGAAAATAAGTTTGTCTCTTGGAAAACAATTGTCTATTTAAACAAAGTTCATAAACCTCATCCTCAGGATCTGATGGGTGGTAGACTGACATTGGTTGGGGAACAAGGAATTAAAAAGGCTCAACATGTGGATCCAGGCGGGCCAGTCTCTCAACCAAAGCAGCGTTGAAGCTGTTTTGTGTAGAAAACATATGCTCTTGTCTCACTGCTAATCGTTCCATCATTTTATCCACTAGCTTATTTCATGCGTCAATATATTATTGGAGACTCTGAAATTGGATACTGAAAGTGGCTTTTGAACGAGATGAATTGGATGGTTCGACTGAATCTTGCTCTTGGTCCTCCTCATAAAAGTCTGCATCTTCTTCTTCATCCTCCTCATCATCAGAAACAGTCAAAAAGGTAAAATCAAGGCCTCATGGGTGAGATTTCCCTCCTTTCCAAATTGAATAGCGTTTAATCATCATGTGGTCCAAGATTTACAACAATTGTTAAACCGGCTCATCAGCACTCCATTTCACCCCAGCTCGTACACACAGCCCACAAATGAGAGAAGGATGGGGTAATCCTCCTTGAAGAGGGCCCCACAAATATGACGAATGAAATGATGTAATATGAGGCCTAATACAACCTTCTCTTTGGTAACATCACTAGTAAGCTTTGAAGGCATCAATTTAGCCTAAAGGAATGCATGCCATATCTTTCTATAACGACTAAGATCCTTGCTTGGAAAGTACATACCCTTCGAAGACCATGAGGACTCTGGCTTGCATAACTCACTCAGTATTTGCTCATAATTAAGGCCATGGTCCTTATATGCCATATACTCACAAACAGCTGGAGATTGGAGATTGTAATAATCATTGATTTCTTAAACAATAAACGACACCATTTTACCTTGGACGAATGCAAAAAATGGTGATTTATCTGGTGCATTGGCATAAAACTCTTTCACTAAAGCCACCACTGTTGCTTCTGGTAGTTTGGTAAAGTTTCCCCTTCCCCTTTCTATTATCTAGTGGCCCATCTCACCATTAAACTCATCGAGGCTTAGTCCATGCTCCTGAATAAGGGATTTGGAGGCTAAGTATTCAAATTTGGTCGCCACCTCAGAAGTTATAAATTTCCTTATATCAAACTGTCGGACGGGGGTGGACGATCGCTCACCCCATTTTCTTTTTGATGATTTTGGCGCCATTGTGTATGTCGTTGAACTGTAGTTCCAAACTTATCAAAATGTTCACAGGACGGTTTACCCCCAAATCTCAGTTGTCTCAATGAACCCCCCCATTATAGTGTCTAGAATGTATCCAGGTAGTCGATTGTTGAAACCAATATGACTAGGAACCATGCCAATCACTCTATAGATACCTTGTGTGCACTAAATTGTATGTTAAAAATTTCCCCAACCTTAGTGTTCAACCTAAGTTGCAAGTCACAAAGCAGTGTATAGCATTATACCTGATCAAATGCAATAATTACCAATAACAAACATTTTACAATTGAAGTAATTAGTCTAGCAATGAAAATCCCTACTCACGCTTCCAACTTACCCAAATCAGATGAACAAGTGTCCAAATAGGCAAAGTATGTGGGTTTACTTAATGAGATGTCTGATGATCGACCACAACCCTAATGAATTTACCCAATTTCATGTAGAATGATTCATACCAAGAAGAAGGCTAGAAGCACTTGGAGACCTAGTTTGGGTCAAGTCCTTGATCAAATTTGAGAACTAGAGATCCCTTGAATCCGTGCGCAATGATTTGGGACAAGAATTTAGTCAAATTTGGTTCAACATCGAGATGGGGGTCGGTTATTGGGGGTTAAGGCACTGGTGTGTGTGTTTTGGAATGAAAAGGAAGTGTTTTAAGTCGAATGAAAGAGGAATTTTAAATTTTGAAAACTGTGATTTGCGTCTGGGCGAGGATTTTTGTTCAGTAAACTTCGTCGGGGGGGAGGTTTGAAAGAGGTGTCTGCACTTAGGAGCGATAAAAAGCCTGTTGGGGTGAAGTCTGGCAGAGAGCTCTATGCCTAGGTGCAATTTTATTTGTTAATTTCTCTGCTAGGGCGCAAATACTGTTTTCTTGAAAAAATTTCTTTTGCTTTCAGATCCACTTAATTGCTTAGAACACTAATCATACTTCCATTTACTTTCTTCCTCATGTTTTTTGATGTAAACTACTCTCCACATACTAATCTACTCATATGCGCGCTGCCATCATCCTTTCAGAACCTTACCTAATGGTTGTCTCGTGATTTACTCTTGTGAATGTCAATCTCAACTTTGAAATGATGATGATTAAATCGGATTAGGGTTCACGTGGAGAATGAATAAGAAAATGTGTACTACAACAATACTATTCTAAACTTGCTACAAATTTTCTAAATGTGAAATTAAAAGAAACACTAAATATCGAGTGGGTCATGCCCATCAAGCGCTTGATTTTAAGTCTTTCATCCCGACTACTCCTGCTTTATGGTGAATCCATGAGAGTGATATAGGTCTTGTGTCGATCCATAATTCCACCCCAAAGAATGTTTTAATTGATGTGCGTTGACTTTAAATCTTTTATCTTGATTTCACCAACTAATTCAATTCACAAGATGAGGAAATACTTCTTTGATTATGAATGGGCATGACTAACGTGATTTGATTTTTCCTGAAAATAGTTTCAACCTGGAATTGTAGAGTAGCTCGGTTTGACCAGGTTCAAGCTTTCGATCCACAATTTTCTTATCATGCCACCGTTTTATTTTCCCTTTGTACAGCTTTACATTTTCATATGATTAAAGGTGATACTCTTCCATCTCATTGAGTTGTAACAATCTTTTCTCGCCTGCTGCATTCAAGTTCAAATTTAATTTCTGAATAGCCCAATATGCATTATGTTCTAACTCCACGGGAAGATGGCTAGCTTTTCCATACACGAATCGATATGGTGACATCCCAATTGGTATTTTATATGTTTTTTGGTATACCGACAGTGTGTCGTCCAATTTAATTGACCAATCCTTCCGATTCGGGTTCACCATTTTTTCCAAAATACACTTCACCTCTCTATTCGATACTTCGGGTTGATCACTAGTTTGGGGATGGTAAGCCGTGGCTATTTTGAGAGTGACTCCAAACTTTGAAAGCAATGTTGAGAAGTATTTGTTGCAAAAATGAGTACATTCGTCACTAATGATCGCCCGAGGTGTACCAAATCTAGTGAATATGTTTTTCTAAAGAAACTTGAGGACTACCTTAGCATCGTTGGTTGGTAATGTGGATGCTTCGACCCATTTTGAAACATAGTCTATCGCAACCAGAATGTACTCATTGTTAAATGACATGGGGAAGGTGTAAGACCCCAACTTTTATGAATAAAGATTTAATTTTCTCTAAATATCATTTTGAGTAATAAGGTGTGAATTTGATATAATGTTATGGTTGTGAGTAATATTTAAGAATTTTGCAAAGTAAGCAAGTTGTTATAAAATATTCGTTTGGTCAGGGAATATTCGTACGACGACACAATCATTGATGGACCCCACAATAGAATTACTGTCGGAGTTAGAAAATGACAGAAATAACTTTTTATAAAAATAACGGCAAAAGTTTTATTGTTAACCATTGAAATACTCGATGGTAAAAGTACAAAGAATACGCTCTGGCGTGATAAGATAGTACACATGGTATTGTATATTATCTTTATTGATGCTTACGTGGAAGTCACTCAATTTTATTCAATTATTGCAACAATGAGTTGTTGCATAAGATCTTATATTATTGATGCAATTATTGTCACAAAGATCATCTCGCATAATATTTTATATTATTAAATCAATAATTGAGATGATAAAAGTTATTCAAATTATTATTTGCATTATTGATGATGTTTAGAAAGTTTTGTCGAGGAAAGGGGTTTGGTCACCTAATCATACCAATAATAAAGAGAAGTCTCTTACCGAAAAACCCATCTTTCTTCTAAATGATCCGTTGTTAATATTGTGAGTTATAATATTAATAATAAATATTATTAAAAACGTGTTTTGTGAAGCCAAGTGAATTGAGATAAATAGAGGGATATTTTATGATATATTTGTTGTAAATTTTGTTTATTACATGGACCCACAAGCTACCCATTTTTCAAAACTGCTGGTAGAAAGTTATCTAAGTTTTGTTATATATATATATATATATATATATATATATATATATATATATATATATATTAAGTTTTGTTTTTATGTATAATAGAATATAGTATATTTTATATTTTATTATGCATAGTACTGCTTAGTGTGCATTGTGCAGCATAGCAGAATCAAAAAATTTCGTTGAATTCGTCCGTGAATTCGTGTGAGAAATTTCTCCTGTGCACCCGTGATTTTCTAAATTCAAATAGTATCTTGTCATTCTCCTATTAATAGGATGTTTAGTTAGAAATGAAAATCACACCAGAATAAGAGAATTCTTAGTAGATGAGTAAATTTTAATTTAGGAATTTTTATATTGGATAGAGTAATTAATTTTTATTTTTAATTTAATACTTGAATCATATTATTGATTAGAATATTATATTTTTATTTTTAGAATAATAATGATTATATTACTCCTAATAATGATAAAGTTTTACTTACACTCAAAGCATTAATTATACTTATATTTTAATAATAGTACCAAATTTAAGTTTGGTGGATGAGTAAATTTTAATTTGGAAATTTTTATATTGGATAGAGTAATTAATTTTTACTTTTAATTTAATAATTGAATAATATAGTCGATTAGAATATTATATTTTTATTTTTAGAATAATAACAATTATATTACCCTAATAATGATAAAGTCTTACTTACACTCAAGCATTAATTATACTTATATTTTAATAATATTACCAAATTTAAGTTAGTAGATGAGTTTTATGATAATTTTCATTTCTTATCAAATCGTATTATCTAAGTGGTAATATAATTTTACTTAAACTTGTATTATTATTATTATTATTATTATTATTATTATTATTATTATTATTATTATTATTATTATTATTATTATTATATTTAAATAAAAGAAACCAATTAGTATTCGGTAATCTTATTTTTATTATTTTCTAATAAAACTATATAATGAATTCATGTTTTTTTACAAAACTACGACACTAATTTCTATTTTTGAACTAATGTAACTAACTAATATTAGGTAGACGATCTATTTTGATTCTATTAGGAACTTTGCTGATTGGTTCCTATTCCTAGCCATCCATGGTTAATGTGTTAAGCAAAGAGGACTTGTGCAGGTTGTCTATTGGCATGGCAGATTTGGGATCCCTGCAATTGTGGTGTACATGGCAAACTTGAGGGGAATTTTAATGTGTTGGCTGGGAGGTGTCTTGATTTCTTTCATCAATTTTCTAAAACTATGACATTTATTAGGTACTTTCTTGTTCAACCTGAATTAAGGCAAGTTACTAAATGGTGTAAACTTATCAGCCATGTTGTTAAAATAAATTGTTATGTCTCGGTGAAAGGTAATGGTTTTTGCAGAATTAGTTTTGTTTTTGGAGATGAACATGGGCATGTTTTAGGAGCTGGAGTAGACAGTTTGGTCGGTAATTTACAGGTTGCATGTGCCGAAACAATTGCTATTCGTCAAGCTATTAAATTTTCTATTGAGATAGGTCTTAGTAACATTGTTATTGAAGGAGCTAGATTGTAAGACAATGATTACACATCTATCAAAAGAGATTGTTGAGGATTCAAATTAGAATTTCAGAATGTGAGTTTCGCCAAGAGAAAGCTATCAAGTAGCTCATGAACTAGCAGATTTAGCTTAGTTAGATAATATGTTTTTTCCTACTTATTGGATGGATGATTGTCATCATAGCTTGCTTTCTTTAATTGTAAAAGAATTTGCACATGAATAAAAGTTTGTGTCTTGTATGAGGAAGTTATTTCAAAAAAATAAATAAAAAAATATCCAAATTAATTAAATGTAACTAAATATGATTGACCCAATAGTTTTTTATTTATATTGTCATGTCTAGATGTGACAACCCATCATGTAATACATATGATTAACAACGGTATTTATAGAAGCAAGTATCACCAAGTATACATCTTCCTGAAGCAAAGTGACCCATTTCTTGCTTGCACTTTTTGGCACATGCATCTTCAACATAATTTTTAATAGGATCTGAAAATCGTACCTCACATGCATCAACAATCGTCAGCTCATTACCTACAATTATCGAAATACGTAAACGAAATCAATAGACAAAATAATATAATTTGGTGATTTTATGTAAAAAATTTGTCATCTATATAATCCTTGTGTTTTAGAATTAGAGTTGCATTTTTAACATTTGTAAGTTAATTCATAATTTTTGAAATATAATACTAATACATATTTATTTACTTTAAATAAAAAAAATATATAATTACTGTAAATTAATTAAAAGATAGTACTAATTAAAATATTTAGTCTTTCAAAAGTTAAATCAATTTTGAATTTTAAGAATTTAAAATTTGACTTGAAAATCAAAACGTATCTCTATTTTGAAACAATGTAATTATATATTAAACAAATCAATTATATGTAACTACTGCAAAAAAAAAAAGATCACTACAATTGAACTCATGATTTTTTTTTTATTTTTTTTCACAAAGACATATTATTAGGGTCATTATTACTTGAGCTAATATGACAGTTAGTGGAGTTAAACTTCCATCATAGCATCCTAACACCAGAAAAACGAGTTTTATATGATAATTTTGAGAAGTAAAATAAAAAATAATTATATATAACAAAATAAACAAAGGTATGAGCATAAGGCATAATAATTATTTAATAAATTTAGAAGACTTTAAAAAAAAGGGTCATGGTTTTCTTAAGCTCTCATGGTTATTATCTAAATTACCTTTGTAATAAAAAAATACAAAATGCTAATAATCTTAAATAATTTTGATCTATTCATGTTACTCAATATATGAAATCTATTGAAACATTTATATAGTAAGAAATAGAATTTTTAAAAATGAAATAAATGATTAAAAAGCATAGTGTGTCTCAGAAGACCCTAATTTTTATGAATAAAAGTATTCAATTTTTCTATTTTGGTAAATAGTTAAATTGATAAAAGATTAAAGTTAAGGGTGATATTTGAAAATTTTGCAAAGTAATCAAGTTGATATAAAATATTCGTTGTGTCGGGTAATATTCGATTGGTCGGGGAATATATATTTTAAAAGGGAATATTCGTACGACAACATAATCATTGGTGAACCCCACAACGGAAGTTTTGTCGCAGTTAGAAAATGACAAAAATATCTTTTTATAAAAATAACGACGAAAGTTTTACCGTTAAACTGTTGAACTACCCTGTAGTAAAAGTACAGCAATACGCGTGGTTGCATAGCAGCACACAATATTGATTATTGATGCTTATGTGAGAAGTCACTCAGATTTACTCAATTATTGCTACAGTAATTGATGCATCATATCTATCATATTATTGATTCAATTATTGACATAATATCATCTGCATAATATTTTATATTATTAAATCATTAATTGAGATGATAAGTTATTCATATTATTATTTGCATTATTGACGATTTCTAGAAAGTTCTGTCGAGGAAAGGGGTTAGGTTATTTAATTGTACGCTAATAGGGAGAAATCTTTATCGGAAAGCCCCCTCTTTCCTGGGAATGATCTGATTGTTAAATATTGTGAGTTATAATATTAATGATGAATAAGTTCATGTTGATTAAAGATGAAATTGATATTTCCATTATGTTGGGATTATTAGAGTTAGTGAAAATCGACATCTATTTCGATAATAATGGATGTCTGGAGGATATATTGACCAACCGGGTAATTAATCGGATAAATGAGCAATTAATTGCTATTAATTCACATGTTTATAACTATTTGTTCACATGTCTGTACTATTGATTCACATACATATACTATTAGGGGAGGTGATGCAAGATTGATAATACTTGCATGACTAAATTAAAAATAGAGATATAGATGAAGGTACTATACTGTAATTATTTTTTTCACATGATTGTACTATTAAGTCACATGATTGTACTATTGATTTGCATAATATACTATTAGGGGAGGTGGTGCAAGTTTGATAATACCTGCATGACTAAATTAAAAATGAAGTAAAAGATGAAGGTATTATACTGTAATATTTTGAGCCCCAAAACGTACAATTATCGAAACTATATTTTTCTATAAATAGAAGCTCATTCATCCTTCATTCTCACCAATTTACTAAGACTCACAAGACAGGTGAAGATAGGAGATGAAAGTTCTCTTTGTCTTGGGTATTACAGCGATAAAATTGATGATAAACTTTTTAAATCATAGAAGATAGTAGATATCATACTCTGCTTGACTCTTCTAATTGATTGCTTATTCCACTGCAGTTGTTGATCTAAAACTTGTTGTCTATTGTATTCTATCAGTTGTTATACAGTTGAAGGCTAAGGATAATTTATTTTTCATTATCTTAGTCATAATATTTCTTACTAGGCTAGTTGAGCTTACCCTTTTCTTTCATTTTTCTCTTTAGTTAAACACAAACACCCATATATTATATACTAAATTAGTGTTTACCTGTAAAAAGGACTAGCAAGAGAAGAACGCTAGCAAATGTAATGGAATACTTCATACTCAATTTTTTTTCAAGCGTCTCCAAAAAATAAGATATGTGATTTGTGAACAAAACCATTCAGTTCCTACAGTTTATAGCGCGAGAAGATAAAAACTTCTTAAAAATTTTCTTTTAATTTTCTTCTATAAATATAAATGTGCAATTAATGCATTTATTTAGGATCACTTTAAAAAATTGGATACTGATATATGCACATTATATATTAATGGATGCACACCATATGCATAGTAATATTGTATTTAAGATATTGCAGTATTAGTAATACAAGTATTCAATGCGATATTATTAGAGTACGATAATTATCAATATAAGATGCGTAGATATCTAACATCCTTGAGATTTATAAAAATTTTAGAATGTGATTATATGAATCAAATTTTGCATTTATTATACACCTAAAAATATTAGGATATATTTATTATATATGAATTAAATTTTGCATTATTATATAATATTTTTGAGAAACGCATTATTATATACTTAAAAAGCACAAAAACAAATAATGAGCGAAAACCCCAAGATTATGAAAATTTAGTCACATGAATCAAATTTTGAATTAGTACATTGTACATACATAAAAGTAAAGTAGTCAAAATATATAGGCAATGATGATAGGTGGTGGTGTCACCCCTATCGACTAGTTAAATTGTCAATTTTTTTAATAATGCTACTATCACATAAAAAAGGGTCACATAATACTCACATACACACACATGCATATTGTGTGGCTTCGTCTGACATGTGGGGCCCGCAGTATACATGTTTTTGTATGTGAGTATTATGTGACCTTTTTTATGTTATTGTAACATTATTTATTTATTTTTCTCTAATTTAAACCACAAAAAGTGTACTTGTTATATATATTCATTTAATATCAAAATATGTAAATTTGAATCAATTCGAAATATATTATGAAAATCAATCATTAGTGAAAGGTTATTCAACTTTGTAGATATTTTTAAAATTTAGCATATACATACACCGAGTAAATAAAGTAAGCTTGAAAGTTATGGTATAAAATCATTGTCACTAATTTATAATTAATTAGTGATGTGAAATTACAATATATAATCTACTATCTATATACAACTAGCTAGTTGATAAATATATATATATATATATATATATATATATATATATATATATATATATATATATATATATAGAATGGATCAGTCCAGAGTCCTAACTCGATCAAAATGGACCCAAATTTTTTTATTATTTTAAAAACAACAAAAAAAATATTTAATATTTTATGGAACTGAAATTTTTCCATAATACAATATTTTGGGCATGATTTGAATACCTATACCAAAAAATGGTGATACAGTCTGCACAGACTGTACATACATGTTTTATTATACGTATCCAAATCACACCCAAAACACTGTATTATGGAAAAATTTCAATTCCATAAAATATTATTTATTTTTTTTAGTTGTTTTAAAAAAAAGCAAAAAAAATAAGATCCGAATTTTGGTCCGGTCCGGGAGTTTGGACCTGATCCGACCTCTATATATATATATAACACGTGCAATGCACGAGCTAGTTTAAATAATGAATTAACATAAGAAATTAATCCATAACAACTGACCTATTATTATATTTATGAAATACTCTAGTCACATAGATGATAAGTAATACCTAGTAGAGAATGAGATCTTATTTGAAACTTTCATTAGTTGTACAATTGTTTGTAATAAACATGCAAACAAACACACATCACCCCAGACGACGATCAAGCATTTTATCAAACATGTCTTGTACATTACCTTTTACTTAGTGTATTAAATTCAGAAAAAATAGGAATGAAATTGTGGCAAAAGCATGTTATATTAAACTTTGGATTCAGAGAATTGCATCTATCTATATACTAATACTTCTATATGAATTGTAAAGCATTAACTTGATAAGCATTAAGAGTCGATAATATTTTTCTTGTAGTTATTGACTTAATAAACATCAAGAGTCGATACTTCTATATGAACTTACAACCAAATAAATGTAAAAGAAAAGTACGTGGGGTCTCGAGTTTGAAAATTTTTGGCAGTAGAGAACTTATTGGAGAGTTGAATCATGAAGCACTTCGTTATAGTGAAAATTGTCACTGTGAGTGCCGACTCGCTTTGTTGACAAAGTAATAGTGAAGAAAGAAGAACATGAAACCAAAGCATATGAGTTTAGCTATTAATGACATGATAAAGGAAGAGGATGGGCTCTTCCTCATAGATCCCCTCAGTGGAATAAATATCCTGCAACCTAAAAATGATAGAAGATCTTTACATTTAAATTAGTCTGAAAATTTTCTAAACTTATCAAGCGAATATAAAGATACACATTTAAATAAAATTAAAAGTCCAATCCTCGTAAAAGGCCATCTTAAATGAAAATAAGTTTGTCTCCTGGAAAACAATTGTCTATTTAAACAAAGTTCATAAATCTCAACCTCGGGATCTGACATTGGTTGGGGAACAAGGAATTGAAAAGGCTCAACATGTTGATCCAGGCGGGCTAGTCTCTCAACCAAAGCAGCGTTGAAGCTATTTTGAGTAAAAAACATATGTTCTTGTCTCGCTGCTAATCGTTTGTGTGACACCCCAAAAATAGGTATACATCACCCATTCTGAGTCGCCAAATACATGGTACAGAATTTACATACAAACTTCTTTGATACAGTACAACAAAACATAGTTGAGAGTTTCAACACAGTTAATGTTTCGTAGAGAGTATACAAACTCAAATGAAGTCCTCATTACATTTATTATCACACTATTTCATAAAATAATGAGGACTACTATAGCCACCATCTCGGACCTTCACTCTGTTCCCCGACTAGTCCCGGCTACATTTTCATTTCTTAAAGAGAACAATGAAAGCAAAAGGGTGAGCTCAACTAGCCCAGTAAGAAATATTATGACTAAGATAATGCAGAATAAATTATCATTAGCCTTCAACAGTGTTAAACTGATAAAATACAATAAACATCAAGTTTAACTGCAGCGGAATAAGCAATCCATTAGAAGAGTCAAGTAGAGCATGATATCTACTATCTTCTATGATTTAAAAAGTTTTTCATCAACTTTATCGCTGAGACTCAGCTTAATAAATAAACCACATCATCGAATGATCCCTGCACTACGGGCCAAGGATATTCATGTAATCATCAATGGTCATGATTATACCGAATAATCTCTGGTCATAATCATACCAACAACTACCCATCAATGCACTACAGACCAATGAGGATTTTGACCACATCATTTGTAACATTACAGTCATGATTACACTGAATAATCCCTGGTCATAATCATACCAATCAATAGTACATCTATGCATGTAAGCCACAGATGACTTTTATCACAATGTAAGCATGAGGATGATGACAATGATATAAGAATTCAATTAAAAGAAAACAAAAGATAAATTTTTAAAGATTTATAATTTAATTTCTTCGGAATTCAATAATGTCCAAATTGTCAACATTATACTGCTTTGTGGAGTAAAATTCAAGAATAATATTGTATCAAAAATGATTTGGACGACAAAGAAATCAATTTTTGTCATGAATAATTCTCCGGGTGAATAGTACCTGAGTGAATAGTACCCCGTGAATAGTACTTCGGGAATAGTACCCTGGGAATAGTACTTTGTGAATAGTGCCCGTGAATAGTACTTTATGAATAGTACCCCATGAATAGTACTATAAAAATGAATACTACTCATGGACAGTACTCCGGCATGAAAAGCTTAAAATTTAACAAGAATGTGTCTAAAATATCATTGTGAAACGATACTAGATGAAACGCAAATTTCAAAGATATTCTACTAATTTCACGGAGTATAGAAGCAATACTTTAACAAAATGATGGTATAATCAGGAATACGAGACGAAATAATATTACTCACATACTACAGAGTATGGAAGAAAATATTATTCATTATGAATACTGAAAAAAATAATTTCCCTTACCTTAGCATGTGAATTGATTCTACTTTATGTGAAATTTATCAACTTAAACAATGCTTGCATTCCTTATCTACACTTGGAGTAACATTACTGTGACGCACCCAAAATAGGTCCAATCCATCCAACCTATTCTGAGTCGCCAAATACATGGTACAGAAAATAACTACAACTTTATTACTACAATTGTCGTACAACAACAGATATGCTGTGAGTTTTGATACAAACATATACCAACTGTGACTCTCATCCCAACAGTGGATAACACGTCACAATGGCACCTTACAAAAAGGTACAGTCAAAAATTATTTTAGAAATTAAAATCTTTGGGAAGTGCTCAAGGAAACCTTCGTACATAGGAGGCCATGCGTCTAGGTTATGATAGATATCATATGTCCACATAATATCCTTGGTTGACCCAATAGACTCCAAAGAAAAATGAGAAGATTACTATCATATTCATTCCAATGGTGAGTCTTCTCTTGACATATCATTATCTCCACTGTCTCTAATTGAGAATTATACTTCAACCAAACACCAAGATTATATAGGTAGTGCTCGTAGATATACTCAGAAAGTGGATGTGTACAACACTGTCTTATGATAACACGAGATTGTATGTCATTAGACATCTTGTATGATAGTGGCAAAACACCCTTCCAACGTTGGGTTCGCCTCACCCTATTTGATTCACCAAATATAACTACTAAATGATGTAGAAAATACAACACACTTTTCTATACTGTTAAGGGAGAACCTCCACAGCTAGAGACCCCCGTTCTATTCCCCTGTTATCCCTTCTCGACTTAGCTACACTCTTATTACCTGAAAGGAATTGTGAAGCAAAAGGGTGAGCAACACTAGCCCAGTAAGGAATATCATGACTAAATATAATTAAATTATCAATAGCCTTCGTCAGTAATGAATCAGAGATTTAGAACATATGGTAGATGATAAAACTTTTCAACCATAGTTGCAGCAGAATGAGAAATCCATTAGAAGAGTCAAATAGACCATAAGGTTTATTATCTTCTCCATGTTAAAAGTCCACCAACAATGTTTTATCCCTGTAGCATTAATCAACAATTCTTGTCCACAATCATGTGAATAACTCATAATCGTAATTGTGGTTCTAAATTCCTCTTCTCATCCAGGACAAAGATAATTTTCATCAACTGTCTTTACCTGAAACATCAAAGATCATGGTTATACCAAATCACAGTTCCTGTTCATAATCATACTAATAAATTCATCTTTGCACTACGGGCCAAAGATATTCGTCAACAGTTCATCTTTGCACTACTGGCCAAAAATATTCAACAACAGGTCATCTTTCCATTACAAGCCAAAGATATTCAACAACAGATCATCTTTGTACTACATGCCAAAGATATTCAACAACAGATCATCTTTGCACTACATACCAAAGATATTAATCTCTCAAAGAAATATATAATCATTTCAGAATTTATATAAACAATAATTATAACCATGTTGATCAATTAACCTTTGCACTTAAGCTAAAGATATTCAATTATGAATTCAATGGTCATGATCATACCAGTCAACAATTTAACTTTGCACTACTGGCCAAAGAGAACCCATAGTCATGATCATACCAATAATCTACCCGTCTTTACACTCAAGTCAAAGAGAAATTTCATCACCGGGATTATAAAAATGTTATATATGATAATAAAAACAATATGATCAACAACTGCATTTAATTTCAAGAGTAAGATTCATATATCAACGATAATTTGGTCAGAAAAAGAAACCAATTTTATCGTGAATAGTACCGGTGAATAATAACTCATGAATAGTAACTCATAAATAGTAACTCATGAATAATAACTCGTGAATAGTACTCCATATTCGTACATAGTATCGTATACGTAAATAATGTCATATACGTAAATAGTGCCATATTCATAAATAGTGTCATATACGTGAATAGTGTCGTATACGTGAATAGTGTAGTATACGTGAATATTAACCCCGACATAAAAATATAGAAATCCCACAATAAAATCCATACCAATATTTCAGTATAATGATATTAAAAGAATAACATCATTAGAAAGAAAATAACATCCCTTACAATCCCTTAAAATCCCCTACCTCAAAAGAACAGTACTTCAGGCTGAAATATCAGGTATAAGGATGAAGGAAACTTTCACTGATGAATAGCAACTCACAAAGTATCTAAATACTCACAAAATACGCTCGATAATATAGAGAGAGAAAGAGAGAAAACTTGTTTCTGGTGTGATTTTCAATTCTAACTAAGCACCCTATTTATAAGAAAATGTTAGAACGTCGATGCAGACTTGACCTGCTACCTGATGGCTTTACCTGCTACTATTCTCACCCACCATTTTTGAAAATAAATTCCAGCACATTTTATTTCTCACCAACCAAAAGTGGGGCCCACCATATTTTTAAAAAAAATATTTTATTTACCGAAACTTCAACAATTCATAATAAATAGCCCTTTTATCAGAAAAATTCAAATCTTATGTCCATTCCATAGGAAATCGAATTCTCTACAACTTTGTAGCTTTAAGTTTTTCCAAATTCCTAACAGAAATTATCCGAAATCCACAAACGGATAATTTTTAATACCACTTAAAATTCATATCAAATCATACGTTAATTTTTAACGGTTCAAAATTTTTGGACATATACTCAACTTATATATGTATAACATATCCAAAAATCACGACGATCCAACGATCAGATCAAAATTATAACTCACGTAATAGAGCTTTAAGAACACTGATTTGATTTTCGGACTATAAGTCCCTCATACCAGTTTCACTCAAACAGTCACCATGAAAATCTACAAAGAATATTTGGGTGATTCAAATTTCTACGTTTAGCTTACAATCAGGGCTTTCTTTTGATATATGGCTCATCTCCTAACTCATTATACACAAAGAGTTATGAATTTTACAAAATCAAGTAATAAACTAATTTTTCTGAAAATCCCATATTTTGTTCTTCATTTTGACAAAATACTAATAAAACACCTCAGCAATAATTCCTTCATTTATAACCACAATAAATATATCCATTATTTATATCCACATAAAATAAATATTTCCTTAGCATATAAATTAATAATTAATTATTCACAAATAATATTACAGAATCACAATTATGATAAACCGTGTCGCTCCTGGAAAGAGGGCTTTCCGATAAGGATTTCTCCTTACTGGCGCGCAATTTGGTGACTAAATCTCTCATTGACAGAACTTTTTAGACATTGCCAATAATGATATCTAATAATATTATTTAAATAATATGAATTATGGATCTGATAATGGGAAATACTGTGCCGTGACAATTATTAAAATAATATAAAATATCAACGCATCAATTATTGAATCAATAAAATAAAATATTGAACAGTAATTACTGTAACAATTATTGAGTAGTGTCTTCTTACGTAAGAATCAATAATTCAAAAATACTGCGGTAATACCGTGCAGCTACTACTTATGCAACAACGCCAGTATTATTATTATATTTTAACCACCGTATTCCAACAAAGGTTAACGCTAACAACTACGCCAAGTTATTTATAAAAACTCAAACTTGTCATTTTCTTCATCTACGCTTATTCTTCATTATGGGGCCCATAAATGGTTTAACGCCAGTAAATTTAATATTCCCCGACAATAAGAATATTCCACGACCAAACGAATATTTCCCGACAACAATAAGTATTTTATAGCCATTTGCTTATTTTGAAAAAATTTCACATATCACCCTTAACTTTAATTTTTTATCAATTTAACTATTTAGTAAATAGAAAAATTGAACACTTTTATCTCATAAAATCCGGGGTCTTACTTACACTCAATAGAAATACTCACAATATTGAAGTAAAAGAATTTTATATTTTTAGTGTAGTGATGGTGTGCGTTTAGTTACTCAACAGAATAACTTATTTATACTGAAAAATTAGTAAACAACTAGCAAACATGCTTTGACAAAATAACCAAATGAGGTATATAATAATGGTAGTGGAATTTATGGTCCCACCTAGAAAATTAAACCAACTTGTACACATTTTAACAAAATTTGTTCAATAATAGAGTTGTGTTCCATACTGCTTTTGGAAAAAGTAGAGTGGCGGCAAGTCCTGCCCAACTTACTTTTGTAAAAAGAAAATAATTGAACAAACATCTGTATATCATACTTATCTTTAATCAACACCTTTTATTCATCAATTATTTACACATTTTCAATCTTTCAAAAATTATTCACAATTATTAACATAGACTCACAATACTTCTAACTGGTTTAATTATATCATATCAAATAATATGAGTCACTGTGCAATAACTACTGTGACAATTATTGAATAAAAGACTGAGTGACTTCTTACATAATTAAGAATCAATAATATAAACCATTGTACAATAACTACTGTGACAATTATTGAATAAAATAATGAGTGGCTTCTTACGTAAGAATCAAATCAATACCTTGCTATAAACAATTTAAATTCTATTAAAAATAGGGATCAACACTAAATCATATTCATCTCGAATAACATATAAACCAACTAACAATTCATTGTTCATTCAAGTTGTCTTTATTTATTGCATAAAATTATTATTCATATTCCAAAACTTTAGAAGTGAATAATAAAACTTGAGAAATATAAAACCTCATATATGACAATCCATTATTATGATATTATCACCATTTTTACTTTAACAAAAACATTATTTTTGTTTTTATCATAACTAATTAGATTTACTTGTGCGCTTACATCCCTACGACACCTCATGAGTTTTACTAACACTTCTAAAATATTTAAAATAGTATTCTAACTTTCTAAACAATTTTCACATTTTCGATTATCCAACAATTTTATATAATTATTTCTATTTATAAAACTATCATTTAATAGCTTCAAAATAGAAATACTAACTCCACATACTTTTATTTCTTTAAAACATCATTAATATTAATTTTTACAAAATCAAGTAGTAAACTAATTTTTCCTAATATTTAAATTTTTCATTCTTCTTTTGATTTCTAGATTTCTCTCATTTGATTCATGCTTATGCAAGTTTAAATCATCCAATACATACATAAGTATGTACTCTTTACATAAAATCCATAAAACTAAAATATAAGAATAAATCAAAGATTTTTAGAAATACCTTTTCTTCTTCTTCTTCTTCTTCTTCTTCTTCTTCTTCTTCTTCTTCTTCTTCTTCTTCTTCTTCTTCTCCTTCTTCTTTCTCTTTTTCTTTCTCTCTTCTCTTCCTTCATTTCCCTCTCTCTCTCTCATTCTTTTGATTTCCCATGACTAACAAATGGGTGGGAGTGCTTCATATTTTTCTTCTTCCTTTTATCTTGTTTTCTTTCTTTTCTTACTTTCCTCTTTTTTCTCTCTCCCTCTTTTCTCCTTCTTTTTCTTTCCTTCCCCCACATGTTCCCCTTCTTCTCTCCCTCAATCAGCTGCCCACATGGGCTACTATTAAAAAAAATAATTATTTCATTTCCTCTTTATTTGCTCATTTATCCGATTAATTGTCCGTTTGATCATTTATCAATTTAGCATTTTATAGTTCTATAATAATAATCAAAAATTAAATTGGACTTTTATTTCATAAAATTCGGGGTCTTACAATCATCCACCTTATGAAATTTTGCCCTCGAAATTTACGTACGTACCTGGAATTCCGAAGATATAAGAATTTCAAATTCTAGCACCCAGGCTACTTCCTCTGTTTCATTGTTCATTCATTGCTCATTTCTTGTATTTCAGATATCATTCTAGAATACAGCTTCAAAACAAAGGTTAATTGACATATCATAATTTGTCAGCTAATTAAGTAACAAAAAATTAGCTTAGGTAGGACGCAGACTAGTGAAGGATTTTACTCATCTCTCCCCTCCTAGCTCTAGCCTCAAATCTCAGCCAGGGATCATATCACTAAGCTTTGATACCAACTGTGACGCCCCCAAAATAGGTATACATCACCCATTCTGAGTCGCCAAATATATGGTACAGAATTCAATTACAAACTTAATTATACAATACAACCAACAACGTAGCTAAGAGTTTCAACACAGATAATGTCTCGTAGAGAGTATACAAACTCAAATGAAGTCTTCATTACATTTATTATCACACTATTTCATAAAATAGTGAGGACTACTATAGCCACCATCTCGGACCGTCACTCTGTTCCCCGACTAGTCCCGGCTGCATTTTCATTTCCTGAAGTGAATAATGAAAGCAAAAGGGTGAGCTCAACTAGCCCAGTAAGAAATATTATAACTAAGATAATGCAGAATAAATTATCATTAGCATTCAACAGTGTTAAACTGATAAAATATAATAAACATCAAGTTTAACTGTAGCGGAACAAGCAATCCATTAGAAGAGTCAAGTAGAGCATGATATTTACTATCTTCTATGATTTAAAAAGTTTTTCATCAACTTTATCGTTGAGATTCAACTTAATAAATAAACCACATCATCGAATCATCCCTACAATATGGGCCAAGGATATTCATGTAATCATCAATGGTCATGATTATACCGAATAATTCCTGGTCATAATCATACCAACAACTGTCCATCAATGCATTACAAGCCAATGAGGATTTTTTCCACATCATTTGTAACATTATGGTCATGATTATACCGAATAATCCCTGGTCATAATCATACCAATCAATAGTACATCTATGCACGTAAGCCATAGATGACTTTTATCACAATATAAGCATGAGGATGATGACAATGATATAAGAATTCAATTAAAAGAAAACAAAAGATAAATTTTTAAAGATTTATAATTTAATTTATCCAGAATTCAATAATGTCCAAATTATCAATATGATACTGCTTTGTGGAGTAAAATTCAAGAATAATATTGTATCAAAAATGATTTAGACAGCAAAGAAATCAATTTTTGTCATGAATAATTCTTTGGGTGAATAGTACTTGAGAAAATAGTACCCCGTGAATAGTACTTCGGGAATAGTATCCCGTGAATAGTACTCGTGAATAGTACTTTATGAATATTACCCATAAATAGTACTTTATGAATAGTACCCCGTGAAAAGTACGTTGTGAATAGTACCATAAAAATAAATACTACTCATGGACAGTACTCCGACATGAAAAACTTAAAATTTAACAAGAATGTGTAGAAATTATCCTTGTGAAACGATACTAGATGAAGAGCAAATTTTAAGGATATTCTACTAATTTCACGGAGTATAGAAGCAATACTTTAACAAAATGATGGTATAATCAGGAATACGAGACGAAATAATATTACTCACATACTACAGAGTATGGAAGAAAATATTATTCCTTATGAATACTAAAAAAAATAATATCCTTTACCGTAGCATGTGACTTGATTCTACTTTTTGTGAAATTTATCAACTTAAACAATGCTTGCATTCCTTATCTACACTTGGAGTAACATTACACTCAATAGAAATACACACAATATTGAAGTAAAAGAATTTTATATTTTTAGTGTAGTGATGGTGTGCGTTTAGTTACTCAACCGAACAACTTATTTATACTGAAAAATTAGTAAACAACTAGCACACCTGCTTTGACAAAATACCCAAATGAGGTATATAACAATGGTAGTGGAATTTATGATCCCACCGAGAAAATTAAACCAACTTGTACACGTTTTAACAAAATTTATTCAATAATAGAGTTGTGGTCCATACTCCTTTTAGAAAAAGTAGAGTGTCGACAAGTCCTTCCAAACTTACTTTTGTAAAAAGAAAATAATTGAACAAACATCTGTATATCATACTTATCTTTAATCAACACCTTTTATTCATCAATTATTTACACATTTTTAATCTTTCAACAATTATTGATAATTATTAACATAGACTCACAATACTTCTAACTGGTTTAATTATATCATATCAAATAATATAAATCACTGTGCAATAACTACTGTGACAATTATTGAATAAAAGACTGAGTGACTTCTTACGTAATTAAGAATCAATAATATAAATCACTGTGCAATAACTACTGTGACAATTATTGAATAAAATAATGAGTGGCTTCTTATGTAAGAATCAAATTAATACCTTGCTATAAATAATTTAAATTCTATTAAAAGTAGGGATCAACACCAAATCATATTCATCTCGAATAACATCTAAACAAACTAACAATTCATTGTTCATTCAAGTTGTCTTTATTTATCACATAAAATCATTATTCATATTCCAAAACTTTAGAAGTGAATAATAAAACTTGAGAAATATAAAACCTCATATATGACAATCTACTATAATGATATTATCACCATTTTTACCTTAACAAAAATATTATTTTTATTTTTATCATAACTAATTCGTTACATTTGTATGCTTACATCCCAACAACTCATGAGTTTACTAACACTTCTAAAATATTTAAAATAGTATTTTGAACTTTCTAAACAATTTTCACATTTTTCGGATTATCCAACAATTTTCTATAATTATTTCTATTTATAAAAACTATCATTTAATAGCTTCAAAATAAAAATACTAACTCCACATACTTTTATATCTTTAAAACATCATTAATATTAATCTTATATTATTATAATATTTTTAACAAAATTCATAATTTTCCACCATTCATAGAATTTCCTATGAATTTCCTTCATTTTCAAACTAACCATAAATAGCTTAAAAATACAATAAATATTTCTGCTTTTTCAATAATTTTCCAAAACTGTCCCGTAAATTATAAAATAATATTATAAGATTTTTCACCAAGTTTCATAATTTTTCATCATTCATAGATCTTTTATGAATTTCTTCTATTTTAAAACTAACTATAAATAGTTTAAAAATATAATAATTACTTCTGCTTTTCAATAATTCATAAAAAATTTACAGAAATTCTAAGATGATATAACATGCTTCCTGTAAAAATATTTCAGCCCAAATATTTTATCTGATAAATTAATTATAAATTCCAATATTCAGAAATTTCAATAATTCATAATAATTAGCACTTTATCAAAAAAATACAAATCTTATGCCATTTCTATGTAAAATTTAATTCTCTACAACTTTGTAAAAGAAAGTTTTTCCAAATTCCGACTCTAACATAGAGAGAAGGCTTACCGAAAATTCTGCTACAACAATTTCTGGATCAGTCACCTCCTTAAATTCATAACAAATCATACGTTAATATTTAACGGTTCAAAATTTGTGGACATATACTCAACATATATATATGTATAACATAACCAAAAATATAAACAATCCAACGGTCGGATTAAAAATTATAACTCACGCAATAAAGCAAAAGAACACTGATTTTTCGGACTATAAGTCCTTCGAACCAGTTTTACTCAAACTATCACCACGAAAAATCCATAATGCATTTTTGGGTGATTCCAATTTCTGCAGTTAGCTTACTTCCAGGGCTTTCTTTTGATATATGGCTCATCTCCCAACTCATTATACACAAAGAGTTATGGATTTTACAAAATCAAGTAGTAAATTAATTTTTCTAAACATTTAGATTTTTCATTCTTCTTTTGATTTCTAGATTTCTCTCATTTGATTCATGCTTATGAAAGTTTAAATCATCTAATACATACATAAGTATGTACTCTTTACATAAAATCCATAAAAACTAAAATCTAAGAATAAATCAAAGATTTTTAGAAATACCTTTTCTTTTTTTCTTCTTCTTCTCCTTCTTCTTTCTCTTTTTCTTTCTTTCTCTCTTCTCTTCCTTCATTTCCCTCTCATTCTTCTGATTCTCTCTCTCTCTCTCATTCTTCTGATTTTCCGTGACTAACAAATGGGTGGGAGTACTTCATATTTTCTTCTCCCTTTTTTCTCCTTCTTTTTCTTTCTTTTCTTCCTTCTTTTTCTTTCCTTCCCCCACATGTTCCCCTTCTTCTCTCCCTCAATCAGCCACCCACACGGGCTACTATTGTAACGCCCCAGAAAATCAGATTTTTTTGAGAATTAAAATTTTATTTTATTATGTAGATTAAATGAATTTAATTGATTATTTATGGTAGCAAGCTAATTGAAGGTCGTTCTATGACCTAAACATATCAGAACGTCGTAGTATTTTGGCTACGTTGTAGAATTAAAGTGTTTGAATTTCCAAGACGAAAATAAAAGCTTTCTGAGAAATTTTCTGAAAAATACTATTCACGCATTTCTGCTCGGGAATTATTTTAAACTTCCGAGAAATACGTAATGATAGAATATCGAGGTTAGATGGAATATCCAATAATATTTTAATTATGGCAAACGCAATTTTTTGCCTACGGACTTAAAAACCTAACGTTTAGGGAAAGTGACTTCCGAGAAAGAAGTTAAACACGTATAATGAATTAAGCGATGATTGTATAATAAGTAGGTATTATACGAAGTAATGAATACGAGTACGATATGAAGTATTATACGAGTGTGTATAAAAGATGATATGTCGTATATATTGAATAATTATACGAGTTAGAATACGAGAATTATACGTAGAGTATATGTTATAAGGCTTTAAGCCATTTGTGAATAGACTTATGGATTATGTGGATGTACAAGTCCAATATGATTTAATATGAAAGTCCAATAGAATTAATATGCAAGCCCAAGTGTTTGTAATGTGAAGCCCAAAGTAATTTAATGCAAGCCCAAATGATTAAGCTAAGATAATTAAGCTAAAGCCCAAAGTAAGAACTAATGGGTTATGGGTTGGTTTAAACCCATGGGGCAAAACATGGATGATCCAAAGTAGGGAGCAAGCAAACTTAAAAGCTAAGTAAGTGTGGTGAACAAACAAAGTGCTTAAGTGATGAGCAAGTAGACTTAATGGGCAAGCATGTGTGATAAGCAAGATAACTTAATGGCTAAGTGTTGTGATGGCCAAGTATATGTGGGGAGCAAGTTTACATGATGGTTAAGCTTGGAATAGTAAGGAGGTGGATGGATTAATGACCAAACTACCCTAACCTAGCAAGTCCTATAAATAGCAAGCTTCCATTTCATTTGTTAGTTGTTCATTCATCCAACACTTTATACATTATAAGGTGAGAGCTTATTTGCTTGAGAGAAAAAGCTAGAAAAACTAGAAGTTAGCCTTTGTTAATGCAAAGAAGCAAAAAGAAGATTAAGGTTTAGCAAGTGATCATCAAAGGGTAAGCAATCTTAAACTATGATTCTATTTCTCTTCCATTATTAGAGAAGTGGGGAGTGATAGAACATGTATGCTAACAAGGAGTTGGAATGATGAATCAAAGGGCTTAAGTCTTAATAAGCCGTATAAGTCATGAATAAATAAATCAAACATACATTATATGAACTTGTAACATGTTGACACAAATGAAGTTAGTATGTTAACAAGAAGCAAGAATAATGGTTAGAAGTTATAAACTATCCTAAGTCATGAGAAATGGAAACACAAGTAGTTTATACTTTTATAAGTTATAAACTCACAAAAAACAAGTAATAACTTCACATGTTTATAAGTTAATGATGTATGTATGTCAAGATGTTAGTATAATGGAATGAATCCATTTGAAACAAAGAACAAATCTTAAGTAGCGAAGTTTTGCCGAAATTCACACGATTGGACGATAATCGTCGAATTCGTAAAATTCTCGGAATGGAAGGCGAATTTTGATATTGAGCTTGGAAACATTAGTTTTCAATGGAGACAAGTCTTATTTGTCATTATAGAGTTGCGGACTTGAGAATGACCGAATTCCAACTTAGAACGAAGAAACGAGCATTGAACGTTCACGAACGTTTATCGTTTTCGTTAAAAATGGACTAATAGGTGAATTTTTCGTTAACGAAGTCAAATAGATAAAATTCATGAATGAACACATAGAGTATGTAATTTGTGAACCGTAGGCTCTTGAACGAGCCAATTCAGACTTATAACGAAGAAGTTATGAGCCCGGGAATCTCACATAAAAAGTTAATCATCAAATTTTTTCAGTCTTTGAAATCGCGCCATGAGCCGATCAAGGAAAAAAGTAAGTCATTCGCAGCAATACCGATCATGGCCATTGAAGCGTGACCTCTTCGGAGAGTCACGCTGTAGCGCGACCCGTAACGAAGGGACTCGTCTTTGCGGTAGAGTTCGATCTTATAGCCCATGTGTGATGTGCCAGTAGCGAATACGAGAGAGAATAATAGTCATGCCGCCAGATCGCCAAATTAAAACTTAGATAGTAAAGAATGTTTACATGTTGAGCATAAATAGCAAATGATTAACACTTAACTAATGAACTTAAGTCATGATTAAACCTTAAGTATGATCACTTAGAGTTCATGAAACTCAATTGCATGTGAACGTAAGAATGACGTAACGGAAAACCGGAACCAATAATAACAAATCTACTACATGATTAGATTGAGAAGAAGGGTAAGATTCATTAGGAACCATGTATGTTCATTCATGGCCTAATGTGGTATGCTATATGATTATGTGTTGTAGAGACCATAAAGGCTCAAAGGAAACGTAATTTTACTGTAGCAGACGCTGAAGACAAGTTTTTCTGAAACGCTTGTCTAACCTTCGTGTTAGTCAAGTTTTCGAATGAATCAAGTTATGAGATGCATGAATGGTTTTACGAAAGAGTTGATTGATTTCTTTACAAGTTTTCCATATAGAATTGATAACGCTATCCAACGCCAATTGTTTGGTACGGATTCAAGGTAAGCCTGAATATGAATAAATAAATGTATTTTCATCAAGTATTTGATGGGCACGTGAGGTTGCCACAACTTAAACGTACACACGTTTAATGAATGTAGTGTTGATCAACATAGAGTACTATAGGCTTATCACCTAGAAGTGCTCGTAAGCTATGCCTGACTTGTGGACTTAGTGTCGGGTTGTCCTTTTCAAAGAATTTGTGAAACGCTCATGGTCTTGGACCAGAATTGATGTTTTACTGAATATTGTTGTTGTAAAACGTTTTGAAGGAAAAGAAATGTTATTTTGAATTATGGATAGAACTTTGTAACTATTATCCAGTTATTGAAGATATACTATTCCTATGTTTCAAGCATGTTGTTTAAAAGAAATTATTGTACTTGCTGAGCTTGTTATGCTCACTCTTGCTTGAACCATATGAATACAGCTAAAGACGAGTGAACCGAGGTTTCTAGTAGAGATAAAGGCAAGGCGAAGATGAATGATTAGTTTATCTTGTAATAGACTAGTAAATATATGTATTATATTATGATGAACAAAGAATGTAATGGTTTAAGAACCTGGGAACGGGATTTATTATTATTAATGTAATAAGAATGTCGTTGGAACACATATTCTAATGTCGTTTCAGTATAATGAATGTACAGTTATGAGTACCATGTAGCACCATTTGTCGGGTTGGAAGAGACCCAGATTTGGGGGCGTCACAAGTTGGTATCAAAGTATTAGGTTATAAAACTTAAGGGGGAAGAACCTTAGGCTAATAACCTCGTTAAGGAAGAGAAGTCCGAAGAAAGTAAACTTGAGCTTTATTTAAGACGAATGAGTTAATAAGGTATTGAGGAAACTCAGTACCGAAAGATTTAAAATATGGAAAGTAACCCTAAAAATATTAAATGTGATTTGTGCTTATACTATTGTGTGTTATGTACTAATCAACATGTAATGTGTTATTGTAGGATGTCGATCGATAGCTTGATGTATAGAGATATACACGCTGTGAGTGAAGAAATTGTGAACAAAGTAGAGATTGTACCTATGCCAGTGGTGGAGGTACCATTAGTGATTTTAAAGGAGTCGGAGACAGAAGAGTACTTTTCTGAGGAAGACTACTCCGAGGGAGGTGTAGCTTGGACATCATACCTGAGTATGATGACCGATGTAGAGGAAGAAATGGAGGTAACATCGGTTACTACGGTGGTACCTACACTAGAGTCATCACCTCCAGATGCAATGAAATCATTGTATCTGGTAGAGCTTGACAAAAATGTGCAACTGAGTACAGTTATGCAGAAATAGAACGAAGAGATTAGTGCTCTTTATATAGCGAAGGAGTCTACAGAAGCAGATTTTGAGTCAGAGCATGATGAAAAGGCGCTCATGATAAATAAGGCAATGGATTTTAAGAAGGAGGTCGATGAGCTTCATAAAGAACTGGGGAAGAAGGACCGGAAGATAGCCCGGATGTCTTACATCCATGAGAGTGCTCATAATGATTTCAAGCTGAAAGTTGCTTGTTAATCCATTGAGTCAGGACAAACCCGTCATACTATTAGTCGGGAAACTGTAGCAAAGATTGCAAATGAGAAACACAAGGATGCTGTTTTGCATTATTAGAAGTCTAGAGTTATTAATATATATGTAGTGACATAAAACCCTCTTTTGTATAAAAGGGTAGTCTTTTTGTAAATCCCAACTTTTGGGAAGTTCAATTGCGAGATAGAAAATGTAATAGCTTTTGGCTATGAAAACAATTGTAAATAGTTTTGGAACTATTGAAGAGGCATATGAATATAATTCTGTTTTCATTTAATATGATTTGTTATGGTATGAGTTGGTATGTGGCAAATAATAACGAAGTAAGTAAATAGATAATAATGAAAATTTATTTATTTTATCAGAAAATGTCGCCAAGAAGAAGACAATGTAATCAGGAAGCAGAATCACGTAATGTTAACCAAGGGGGTCAGAACAACCCTATGCAAGAGTTCGTTAATTTATTAACGATGACATTTAACCAAACCGGGGGGTAGAATACCCGCGGGAGCTAGAGTAGCCAGCACGGCTATCTTTAAAAAGTGTAAAAGCGTAGGTCCGCCAAAGTTGAAAGGAACAACGGACATAATAAAGGCCCAGACATGGGTAAAAAAAATAGAGAAGGCGTTTGTTACAAACGTAGCTGAGGTGCAAAAGATTTCTTTTGCGTCCTATATGGTGAAGGGGGAAGCCAACTTTTGGTGAGAGGCTCACTAGGGTGGGGCTAGAACAGATGCGGTAACAGGGGAACAATTCAAGAAGGTTTTCTTTGAGAATTATTTCCCTACAAACATGCGCGGGAGGGTGGAGATTAAGTTCTTAGAACTTAAACTAGGGGACATGGCGGTTCCCCAGTACACGGCCAAATTCAATGAATTGGCAAGGTTTGCTTTACATCAAGTGGACACTGAGGAGAAGAAGGCTCGTAGATTTGAGCAGGGCCTGAAACCCTGGCTCTATAGTAGAATTTCGGTGTTTTAGATTATTTCCTAGGGGACCATTCTAGAGAAGCTGCTTATAGCAGAAGGTTGTAGTAATTCGTTGACTCAATACCACAAAGAGGTAAAGAATGAGAGCAAGGGAGATGAAGGAACCAAGGCAGAGAATGCTAGAAGCAGTATACCAAAAAGAAAGAATGTTTGACTCCGGGAATACTGGAGTGAGACAAAGGGATCCTAAGCGTAGGATCGGAGCGTATAAAACATGTGGAAAGACTCATCTAGGAGTCTATCTGAAAGAGAGTATAAGTACCTTTAAACATTAAGGTAGAGGACGAGGAAATAACTTTCGATAATTATATTCGTGAAAATTGTTTTATGGATAATAAAGGTAAGTAAGTGTGGGTAAATAAGTACTGTTAACGTTGAGAGAATTTGAAGAAATTCTCGGTATGAATGGGTTGATTAACCATAGAGCTATAATAAATAGTTATAAGAAAAGTGTGAATCTTCAGTTTTTCAGAAAATCCAAGGTAGTAAATTACGGTAATAAATCACTGGAACATTATTGTTGTGTAACCATGACGCAAGTTAGAAGGATGATAAGGAAGATGATGAGTCATTACGGTTGCGTATCGACTATTGTAATAGGAGTAAGTTAGCGGTTAAAAATAAATACCCATGGCCCAGGATCGATGATCTATTTGATCGGTTGAAAGGCGCAAATAATTTTTCTAAGATAGATTTGCATAAGGGGTAGAGTCGGTTGAAAGAAAGGAAGAAGGTGGAGGTACCTAAGATGACATTCAGAACTCGTTATTGTTATGACAAGTTTCTGGTTATGTCATTTGGGTTGACTAAATGTCTTGAAGTTAGATTTTTTCCGTAAGGGGCACCGAACAGGTCGGTGGCAAATTGATAGGTACCCTTGTGAGGTGCTATGGTTGAAAGTACCATTAGCGTCACAAAGTGTTCGAATAATATTGGGATGAGTGTGTCGTAATGATCATTGGTGATATTCTAGTCTATTTCAAGACGCTAGAAGATCACGCTGAACATTTGAAGAAAGTGTGAAAAATACTACGGAGGGAGAGGTTTGATACGGAATTCACTATGTGTGAATTGTAGCCTAAGAGATAGACAGATTTGTTATTGATAAGTGTGTTGGGAATGAGAAGTGAGAAAATAGTTTTTAGTAACTAAAAGGGAATGTTAATTGAGGCACCTGTATTATCTTTATCAGATGATACGAGGAAATTTGTAGCGTATCTCGATGTTTCGCATAGATGACATGATTGCGTGCTCTTATAGCATGAAAAAGTCATTGTGTATGCATCACGCTAGTTAAAGGATTATAAGGAGGTCTATCCTACTTATGATCTATAATTGGCAGCTATAGTTTTGAATTAAAAAAAAATCTGAAGATAGTATTTATACGGTGATAAGTGTGAGATATACACGGACTCTAAGAATCTGAAATATATCCTCACACAGAAGGATTGGAATATGCGGTAGAGAAGGATGGTGATATCTTATATCATACAGGGAAAGTTAACATAGTAGACGACGCGTAAAGTAAATAAGGGTAGGGAAAAGCTATCAAAGTTAGCGACTCAGAATGAGTTAATAACGGAGATGGCAAGATCAGAGTTAGAGGTTAAATTATGGAATGAAGGGGTAGAAATGTTATGCACAATGTAGGCTCAATCCACGATAACATAACGAGTTAATTAAGTACAATTAAGTAAAGAGGAGTACAAGTGAATGAAGAAGAGGATGCAAGATGAAGATAAGTTCAAGTATAATCATGTTTTGAAGGAGGAATTTGAGTTCCAAATAATTCTGTGTTAAAAAGAAGGACTACTAAAAGTAAGATAGCGAAATAAATTAATAAGTGTTTAACTTCTGACTCAAATTATTGATAGGAAGTGACAAGTCATGTAAATTAAGACAATACCTTCGGAAAAGGTGAAATAAAAGAACCACAATGTCAAAGAAGCATTGTGGGAACTCGAGATTAAAATGAAGAAATTTTTTTTCCTCATTTGTTTATATAAGTATAGAGAGATTCTGGGGACATAATCCTTATAAGGGGGAAGAGTGTAACGCCCTAGAAAATTAGATTTTTTTTAGAATTAAAATTTTATTTTATTATGTGGATTAAATGAATTTAATTGATTATTTATGGGAGCAAGCTAATTGAAGGTCATTTTATGACCTAAACATATCAGAACGTCGTAGTATTTTGGCTACGTGGTAGAATTAAAGTGTTTGAATTTCCAAGATGAAAATAAAAGCTTTTCGAGAAATTTTCTGATAAACACTATTCACGCATCTCTGCTCGGGAATTATTTTTGAACTTCCAAGAAATACGTAACGATAGAATATCGAGGTGAGATGGAATATCCAATAATATTTCAGTTATGGCAAACGCAGCTTTTTGCCTGCGAACTTAAAAACCTAACGTTTAGGGAAAGTGACTTCCGAGAAGGAATTTAAACGTGTATAATGAATTAAGCGATGATTGTATAATACGTAGGTATTATACGAAGTAATGAATACGAGTACGATATGAAGTATTATACGAGTGTGTATGAAAGATGGTATGTCGTATATGTTGAATAAGTATACGAGTTAGAATACGAGAATTATATGTAGAGTATATGTTATAAGGCTTTAAGCCATTTATGAATAGACTTATGGATTATGTGGATGTACAAGTTCAATATGATTTAATATGAAAGTCCAATAGAATTAATATGTAAGCCTAAGTGTTTGTAATGTGAAGCCCAAAGTAATTTAATGCAAGCCCAAATGATTAAGCTGCCCAAAGTAAGAACCAATGGGTTATGGGTTGGTTTAAACCCATGGGGCAAACCATGGATGATCCAAAGTAGGGAACAATCAAACTTAAAAGCTAAGTAAGTGTGGTGAGCAAACAAAGTGCTTAAGTGATGAGCAAGTAGACTTAATGGGCAAGTATGTGTGATAAGAAAGATAACTTAATGGCTAAGTGTTGTGATGGCCAAGTATATATGGGGAGCAACTTTACTTGATGGTTAAGCTTGGAATAATAAGGAGGTGGATGGATTAATGACCAAACTACCCTAACCTAGAAGGTCCTATAAATAGCAAGCTTCCATTTCATTTGTTAATTGTTCATTAATCCAACACTTTATACATTATAAGTTGAGAGCTTATTTGCTTGAGAGAAAAAGCTAGAAAAGCTAGAAGTTAGCATTTGTTAATTCAAAGAAACAAGAAGAAGATTAAGGTTTGGCAAGTGATCATCAAAGGGTAAGCAATATTAAACCATGATTCTCTTTCTCTTCCATTGTTACAGAAGTGGGGAGTGATAGAACATGTATGCTAAGAAGGTGTTGGAATGATGAATCAAAGGGCTTAAGTCTTAATAAGCCGTATAAGTCATGAATAAGTTATTCAAACATAAATAAGTTATGAACTTATAATGAATGTATATGAACTTGTAACATGTTTACACAAATGAAGTTAGTATGTTAACAAAAAGCAAGAATAATGGTTTGAAGTTATAAACTATCCTAAGTCATGAGAAATGGAATCATAAGTAGTTTATACTTTTATAAGTTATAAACTCACAAAGAACAAGTAATAACTTCACATGTTTATAAGTTAATGATGTATGTATGTCAAGATGTTAGTATAACGAAATGAATTCATTTGAAACAAAGAACAAATCTTAAGTAGCGAAGTTTTGTCGGAATTCACACGATTGGACGATAATCGTCGAATTCGTAAAATTCTCGGAATGGAAGTTGAATTTTGATATTGAGCTTGGAAACATTAATTTTCAATGGAGACAAGTCTTATTTGGCATTTTAGAGTTGAAGACTCGAGAATGATCGGATTCCGACTTAGAACGACGAAACGAGCATTGAACGTTCACGAACGTTTATCGTTTTCGTTAAAAATGGACTAATAAGTGAATTTTTAGTTAACAAAGTCAAATAGATAAAATTCTTGAATGAACACATAGAGTATGTAATTTGTGAACCGTAGGCTCTTGAACGAGCCAATTCGGACTTATAACAAAGAAGTTATGAGCCCAGGAATCTCACATAAAAAGTTAATCACAAAATTTTTCTCGTCTTTGAAACATTGGCCATGGCCGCCGCTAAAGAAAAAAATAAGTCACGCCAGTAGCGCCATCATCATGGCCTTATTGAAGTCAGTAACCTCATCGAGAGTCACGTTGCGGTAGCGACACATAACGAAGGGACTCTCATAAATAGTTGCAAGACAAAGAGGAATAATCGTCATACCGCAGTGCCAACCTTAAAACTTAGATAGTAAAGAATGTTTACATGTTGAACATGAAGAGTAAATGATTAACACTTAACTAATAAACTTAAGTCATGATTAAACCTTAAGTATGATCACTTAGAGTTCAAGAAACTCAATTGCATGTTAACGTAAGAATGACGTAACGGAAAGCTGGAACCAGAAATAACAAATCTACTACATGATTAGATTGAAAAGAAGGGTAAGATTCATTAGGAACCATGTATGTTCATTCATGACCTAATGTGGTATGTTATGTGATTATGTGTTGTAGAGACCGTAAAGGCTCAAAGGAAACATAATTTTACTGTAGCAGACGTTGAAGGCAAATTTTTCTTAAACGCTTGTCTAACCTTCGTGTTAGTCAAGTTTTCAAATGATTCAAGTTATGAGATGCATGAATGGTTTTACGAACGAGTTGATTGATTTCTTTACAAGTTTTCCATCTAGAATTGATAACGCTATCCTAAGCCAATTATTTAGTACGGATTCAAGGTAAGCCTAAATATGAATAAACAAATGTATTTTCATCGAGTATTCGATGGGCACGTGAGGTTGCCACAACTTAAACGTACACACGTTTAATGAATGTAGTGTTGATCAACATAGAGTACTATAGGCTTATCACCTAGAAGTGCTCGTAAGATATGCCTGACTTGTGGACTTAGTGTCGGGTTGTCCTTTTCAAAGAAATTGTGAAACGCTCATGGTCTTGGACCAGAATTGATGTTTTACTGAATATTGTTGTTGTAAAACGTTTTGAAGGAAAAGAAATGTTATTTTGAATTATGGATAGAACTTTGTAACTATTATCCAGTTATTGAAGATATACTATTCCTATGTTTCAAGCATGTTGTTTAAAAGAAATTATTGTACTTGCTGAGCTTGTTATGCTCACTCTTGCTTGAACCATATGAATACAGCTAAAGATGAGCGAACCGAGGTTTCCAGTAGAGATAAAGGCAAGGAGAAGATGAATGATTAGTTTATCTTGTAATAGACTAGTAAATATATGTATTATATTATGATGAACAAAGAATGTAATGGTTTAAGAACTTGGGAATGAGATTTATTATTATTAATATAATTAGAATGTCGTTGGAACACATATTTTAATGTCGTTTCAGTAGAATGAATGTACAGTTATGAGTATCGTGTAGCACCATTTGTCGGGTTGGAAGAGTCTCGGATTTGGGGGCATCACAACTATTAAAAAAATAATTATTTCCTTTCATCTTTATTTGCTCATTTATCAATTTAGCATTTTATAGTTCTATAATAATAATCATAAATTAAATTGGACTTTTATTTCATAAAATTCGGGGTCTTACAGTTCCATCCTTTTATCCACTAGCTTATTTCGTGTGTCAAGATATTGTTGGAGACTCAGAAACTGGATACTGAAAGTGGCTTTTGAACGAGATGTATTGGATGGTCCGACTGAATCTTGCTCTTGGTCCTCCTCGTCAAAGTCTGCATCTTCTTCTTCATCCTCCTCATCATCAGAATCAGTCAAAAAGGTAAAACCAAGGCCTCGTGGGTGAGATTTCCCTCCTTTCTAAATCGAATAGTGTTTAATCATCATGTGGTCCAAGAGTTGCAACAGTTGTTAAACCGGCTCATCCGCACTCCATTTCACCCCAACTCATGCACACAGCCCACAAATGAGAGAAGGATGGGGTAATCCTCCTTGAAGAGGGCCCCACAGACAACGACTAATGGAATGATGAATTATGAGGCCAACATCTATTGGACAATCCTTGATGATAGAGTACAATAATACAACCTTCTCTTTGGTAACATCACTAGTGTGCTTTGAAGGCATCAATTTAGCATAAAGGAATGCATGTCATATCATTCCATAATGACTAAGATCCTTTCTTGGAAAGTACGTACCCTTCGAGGACCATGAGGACTCTAGGTTGCATAACTCACTCAGTATTTGCTCATAATTTAAGCCTTGGTCCTTATATGCCATATACTCACAAATAGTTGGAGATTGGAGATTGTAATAATCATTGATTTCTTGAACAATAAATGACACCATTTACCCCGGACGAATGCAAAAAATGGTGATTTATCTGGTGCATTGGCATACAACTCTTTCACTAAAGCCACCACTGCTGCTTCTGGTAGTTCGGTAAAGGTCCCCCATCCCCTTTCTATTATCTAGTGGCCCATCTCACCATTAAAATCATCGAGGCTTAGTCCATGCTCCAGAATAAGGGATTTGGAGGCTAAGTATTCAAATCTGGTCGTCGCCTCAGAAGTTATAAATTCCCTTATATTAAACTGTCGGACGAGGGTGGACGATCCCTCACCCCATTTTCTTTTTGATGCTTTTGTCGTCATTGTGTATGTCGTTGAACTGTAGTTCCAAACTTATCAAAACTTATCAAATCTCAGTTGTCTGAATGAATCCCCCCATTATAGTGTCTTGAATGTATCCAGGTAGTCGACTGTTGAAACCAATATGACTATGAACTGTGCCAATCACTCTATGGATACCTTGTGTGCACTAAATTGTATGTTCAAAATGTCCCCAATCTTAGTGTTGAACCTAACTTGCAAGTACAAAGAAGTGTATAGCATTATACCTGATCAAATGTAATAATTACCAATAACAAACATTTTATAATTGAAGTAATTAGTCTAGCAATGAAAATCCCTACTCACGCTTCCAACTTAACCAAATAAGATGAGCAAGTGTCCAAATAGGCAAAGTATGTGGGTTTACTTAATGAGATGTCTGATGATCGACCACAACCCTAATGAATTTACCCAATTTCATGTAGAATTATTCAAGCCGGGAGGAAGGCTGGAAGCACCTGGAGCCCTAGTTTGGGTCAAGTCCTTGATGAAATTTGAGAACTAAAGATCCCTTGAATCCGTGCGCAGTGATTTGGGCCAAGAATTTAGTCGAATTTGGTTCAACATCGAGATGGGGGTCAGTTATTGGGCGTTAGGGCACTGGTGTGTGTGTGTGTTTGGAATGAAAAGGAAGTGTTTTAATTCGAATGAAAGAGGAATTTTAAAAACTGAAAACTGTGATTTGCGTCGGGGCGAGGATTTTTGTTCAGTAAACTTCATCGGGGCAAGGTTTGACAGAGGAGTCTGCACTTAGGAGCGATGAAAAACCTGCTGGGCGAAGTCTGACAGAGAGCTCTGCGACTAGGCGCAATTTTATTTGTTAATTTCTCTGCTAGGGAGCATATACTGTTTTCCTGAAAAATTTTCTTTTTCTTTCGGATCCACTTAATTGCTTTGAACACTAATCATACTTCCATTTACTTGTTTCCTCATGTTTTTTGATGTAAATTACTCTCCATATACTAATCTACTCATATACGCACTGACATCATCCTTTCATAACCTTACCTAATGGTTGTCTCGTGATTTACTCTTGTGAATGTCAATCTCAACCTTGAAATGATGATGCTTAAATCAGATTAGGGTTCACATGGAGAATGAATAAGAAAGGTTGTACTACAACAATACTATTCTAAACTTACAACAAATTTTCTAAGTGTGAAATTAAAATAAAAATTAAATACTGATTGGGTTGCCTCCCATCAAGCACTTGATTTTAAGTCTTTCATCCTGACTACTCCCTATTTTTATGGTTAATCCGCGAGAGTGATAGAGGTCTTGTGTTGATCCACAATTCCACCTCAGTAATGTTTTAATTGATGTGCCTTGACTTTAAATGTTTTGTCTTGATTACGACCAACTAATTCAACAGCGCCATGGGGAAATACTTCTTTGATTATGAATGGGCTTGACTAACGTGATTTGAGTTTTCCCGAAAATAGTTGAGTAGCTCAGTTTGACCAGGTTCAAGATTTTGATCCATAATTTTCTTATCATGCCACCGTTTGATTTTCCCTTTGTAAATGTTTGCATTTTCATACGATTGAAGGCGAAACTCTTCCATCTCATTGAGTTGTAACAATCATTTCTCGCCTGCTGCATGCAAGTCAAAATTTAATTTCTGAATAGCCCAATATGCATTATGTTCTAACTCCACGGGAAGATGGCAAGCTTTTCCATACACCAATTGATATTATGACATCTCAATCGGTATTTTATATGTTTTTATGCATGCCCACAGTGCGTCGTCCAATTTAATTGACCAATCCTTCCGATTCGGGTTCACCATTTTTTCCAGAATACGCTTCACCTCTCTATTCGATACTTCGACTTGACCACTAGTTTGGGGATGGTAAGTCGTGGCTATTTTGCAAGTGACTCCATACTTTTCAAGCAATGTTGAGAAGTATTTGTTGCAAAAATGAGTACCTTCGTCACTAATGATCGCCCGAGGTTTACCAAATCTAGTGAATATGTTTTTCTAAAGAAACTTGAGGACTACCTTAGCATCGTTAGTGGGTAATGTGGATGCTTCGACCCATTTTGAAACATAGTCTACCGCAACCAGAATGTACTCATTGTTAAATGATATGGGCAAGGTGTAAGACGCCAACTTTTATGAATAAAAATTTAATTTTCTCTAAATATCATTTTGAGTAATAAGGTGTGGATTTGATATAATGTTATGGTTGTGAGTAATATTTAATAATTTTGCAAAGTAAGCAAGTTGTTATAAAATATTCGCTTAGTCTGGGGAATATTCGCATGCGACAACACAATCATTAGTGGACCCTATAACGGAATTCTTCACGAGTTATAAAATGACGAAATAACTATTTTAAAAATAACGGCAAAAAAGTTTTATCGTTAATCGTTGAAATACCCGTGGTAAAAGTACATGAATGTCGTGTGGTTGCATAGTAGCACACGGTATTGTATATTATCTTTATTGATGCTTACGTGAGAAGTCACTCAGTTTTATTCAATTATTTCAACAGTAGTTATTGCATAGTATCTCATATTATTGATGCAATTATTGTCACAGTATCATCTGCATAATATTTTATATTATTAAATCAATAATTGAGAAGAAAAAAGTTATTTATATTATTATTTTCATTATTGACGATGTTTAGAAAGTTCTGTCGAGGAAAGGGGTTTGGTCATCTAATTGCGCGCCAATAAAGAGAAGTCCTTATCGGAAAGCCCCATCTTTTCTGGGAATGATCTGGTTGTTAATATTGTGAGTTATAATATTAATAATAAATGTTATTAAAAACGTGTTTTGTGAAGCCAAGTGAAATGAGATAAATAGAGGGATATTTTATGAATTATTTGTTGTAAATTTTGTTTATTACATGGACCCCCAGTTACCCATTTCTCAAAACTGCCGGTAGAAAGTTATCTAAGTTTTGTTATATATATATATATATATATATATATATATATATATATTTAATGGTCACGCAAGCAAGCAAGGGGGGTGGAATCATTATTATATATATATATATATTATATATATTTTTTGTTTTTTTTATGTATAATAGAATATATTATATTTTATATTTTATTATGCATAGGTGCATAGTGGTGCATAGTAAAATCAAAAAATTTCGTTGAATTCGTCTGTGAATTCGCCCGAGAAACTTCTCATGTGCACCCATGATTTTCTAAATTCAAATAGTATCTTGCCATTCTCCTATTAATAGGATGCTTAGTTAGAAATGAAAATCACACCAGAATAAGAGAATTCTTGGTAGATGAGTAAATTTTAATTTAGGAATTTTTATATTAGATAGAGTAATTAATTTTTATTTTTAATTTAATAATTGAATCATATTGTCGATTAGAATATTATATTTTATTTTTAGAATAATAGCGCTTTATATTACCCTAATAATGATAAAGTCTTACTTACACTCGAAGCATTAACTATACTTATATTTTAATAATAGTACCAAATTTAAGTTTGGTAGATGAGTAAATTTTAATTTGGGAATTGTTATATTGGATAGAGTAATTAATTTTTATTTTTAATTTAATAATTGAATCATATAATGATTAGAATATTATATTTTTATTTTAAGAATAATAACAATTATATTACGAAATAATGATAAAGTCTTACTTACACTCGAAGCATTAATTATACTTATATTTTAATAATATTACAAAATTTAAGTTAGGTAGATGAGTTTTATGATAATTTTCGTTTCATATCAAATCGTATTATCGAAGTGGTAATATAATTTTACTTAAACTTGTATTATTATTATTATTATTATTAATATTTTTATTATTATATATTTAAATAAAAGAAACCAATTAGTATTTGGTAATCTTATTTTGATTATTTTCTTATAAAACTATATAATGAATTCATGTTTTTTTACAAAACTACGATACTAATTTATATTTTTGAACAAAAGTAACTAACTAATATTAGGTAGACGACTTATTTTGATTCTATTAGGAACTTTGCTAATTGGTTCTTATTCCTAGCCATCCATGGTTAAGGTGTTAAACAAAGGGGACTTGTATAGGTTGTCTATTGGCATAGCAGATTTGGGATCACTGCAATTGTGACGAACGAGATTTTTGTAATTTAATTTTTAATATTTATTGAAGTAGATAAATATTTTTGATGATTTAATTATTAGATTAAATAATTAATTGATGCAGTTGTGGTAGATTAATTTAATTATATGTGTTACATTTATTAAATTAATGTGGAGAATTTTTATTATCAAAGTATGTCATTATGTGAGCTTATTGTATTAAAAGAAATATTTAATAAGCCTAATGTTATTTTAATTAATTTAATTATTAATTAGAGAGTTAATAATTTGACATTATTTATTAATGAGAAATTTAATTATGTGACTATGTGAATTTATTATATTTTATTTAAAGTAAATTAAATAAGATATTGATTTATTTTATAAAAGAGTGTGACATTATTTAACTATAGTATAAGAGGTTTTATTAAATTAATGGGGTATAAGATTTTAAAATGATAGCCAAACATGGCCTTAGTGGGAGTTGAGGGAAGTTACCCATGACTGGGTAACTGACCGCAACGCGTCAGTTCCTTCCCTTATTATTATTATACGTATTATTCTTCTTCTCTTCATTTTCTAAGTTCTACAAGGAAATCACTGAGAGAGAATTAAGAATTTCAGAGAATTGTAAGTTGTTTGATTAATTGAGAAAGTTCATCTCTTCTATCTACACTAAGCTGTGAGTAATCTCCTCCTTCCCAAATTTTAAATTACGTATTAAAGTTTTTATAAAATGGCTTTCATTCATCCCGTAAACTCTCAGTAATTGGGAAATTGTGTTGTTATATGGATATATGTAATAATTGAGTAGTATAGCATGTTTTATATATATATATATATATATATATATATATATATATATATAATGATTCCCTATCATCAGTTTCATTATATTACACCGTATATGATTGCTTCAAAATTACAGAGTTTGGGTTATGGCCATATGGCCCTTATACGTAAATTTAATGTGTTAAACATAAATGTTTTTATAAAATTCCCACTCTTATTTGATTATGCATGTTGTTACAAAGAGACCAAACCTTAAATGAACGGATTCAGTGTTATAACGAATCCGTAGTGTCAAAATTTTATGTTTTTGTTCAAAATCTTCAAGAACACAAAGAACAGTGAAATTTATACATTTTAATTCTGTAATTATGTGTTTTAATGGGTTAAAATCATTCTATAGATGTTGAGTAATGTTTATATACAAATTCTAACATGTGGGTATGATTAAATTCGTGTAGTAAAATTTTATTGGAGTTTTTTTGGCTGTGTTCTGCAATTTTCAATTGCGAAGCAGTTTCTGAGATTATGCATACGCCCTCATGCCTTATGTCCCGTATTGGCAATATTTTGTGTCTCAAGTCGCGAGTGCTACGGCCTACCTTGAGCCCAAGACTACAAAAGTGCGTATACCACATCATACTCTACGTAATGTCCAGAAATGAATTATTTTTAAATGTTCAAGTCTAGCAATGTGATAGCAACTTGATTTATAGAACATAGAGATATGTTAGAAGTATAATGAGATATTAAAATAGATACTTAACATGTAAATAACATAATTACATGTGGAATGAATTATGAAATACATAAGTAGCTTATTATTCATGAAGTGTTATTATGTGACAATAAGTGTGATATTTGACTAAGTATAGTCATAACCAAAGTTTAGATAAAAGAATGAATTTATGATGGTTAATTATATTATAATTAACTAGAGTTGTGAATGTAAATGATATGTAGGATTTAAATCAAAGAACGAGTTTAATTAAAGTGTAATCTACACACAAGATAAGTTTCCTACCCCTACTTGTTATCATTGTTCAAGTTTATTATTTACCTTGAGTAAATCCTCATTACTATTATTCAAGTTCGAATTGTTATATTAAAGATTTATTATCCTTTCAAAATATGAAATTGTTATACAATATTTGTTCTATTGTGTACTTCTTGATATTATTATTCAATTTGAATATCATTATTGTTGAACCTTGTTAGACTAGTGAACCTTATTGATTCGACTAGTCCATAGTTGATGAACGTTCTAAATTTCAGAACCCTTATTGAATTATCCAAACCAAACTTCCTTTGGCGCGGACTCGAATGTCAAACTGAGATGAACAACCCTGCAAAGGGATTTACTTATGTGTTAGCGTTAAGATATTGTGCACAGTATGGTACTAAGGGCTGATCCTCCAAAGTACGAGTAGAAAGGTCCATAGTCTTATGACTATTAAAGGTTTCAAGTATATGTTAGGTTTGTAATATTCATGAGCGCAATCAAATTGCAAAAATAATGCGGAAACATGTAAAAATCAGAGTTTTAAAATTTTACAAACCATATACCCGGATCACCCTTTATGCACAATTATTAATTAAATAAAAGGATAAGAACAAGAATCATACCCTTGAAGATCCGAAGCTTCCTCAGGTACAAGTTCACCTCCAATCCTTTTCGCGTTCAACTTGAATCCACCGGGTTTGGTTCCTTCCTTTGATCAACGTTAGCCACCCAAGTGTTTGGCCTCTAGAGGTGATCCACCAAGGAAGAAGAAGGATTCAAGAAGATGGGTGGTTGGCTAAACCCTAGTTTTTCTATCTCTATAGAAAAAGAGCGTACTCTCCAACCATTGGAATTACGTATGTTGTAAAAGTCAACAACTCCCTTACACCCATAATAATTATCCTCTTATTTATAGACGTGGGCAACCCTCCTTAACAATTAAGGAATTGGGTTTAATTTTAATTAATTAAAATCCTTTAATTAATTAAGCTCCCTTATCTTATTAGGGATAATTAATTAAACTCTTTCAATTAATTTAACCTCCTAATCCTATTAGGAATAAATGAGAGTACTTATATTAAATTAATTCATAAACTCTTTTAGAAATTAAAATAATAATAATAATTGTAATAATATTAATAAGACTCCTCTTATTAATTTATATTTAATATTTCTAAAATATTAAATAATAAATATTAAGCTATTTAATTTATTCTATCACCATAGATTAAATTAAATATACATAATATATTATTACGATTATGCCATTAACTTCTTAAATAATTATTCTTCCTTTTATGGTGTAACCCTTTAGGTTCTCCATATTAAACCTATTGTGAATAAATCAATTAGAACAATTCTAATCTTATTTAAATAAATAAATTAAACAATTAATTTATTTAAATAAATAATATTTATTCTACAATAGGGATAAGCCTCTCCCCAGCGATCAACGACTTTCCGAGATAATATAGATTTCAACATTAATCATAAAAGAACCTTTGAGTAAATAGTTACCGTGACAATTCAATCCTTCCACCATACAATGTCCCAATTAAATATAAGACATGGAATTACCACAAGTCTTATTTTATTTAATTATATGTATTTTGATCCTTAAATGCACAACACTAAATAATGTAAATTAGAAACTCCTTTCTAATTTCATTCTCGCTTTGCCAAGGACTACCGGTTGTCATTTATCGAATCACATAGACATTTCTCTTCTTTTAATAGAAGTGGTAGATTCTTTATTGATCATACATTATCTCCATGAACAACTTATTATACCCAAGCATACCCTTTGATATACCCTAAGGGTCTTAAGGAATAAGTCAAAGTATAACTCATCATACACAAGATACTATGATGATCTCAAGTCCAAGGATCACTTGTACTACTATCACTACAGGAATTTCTATTGACAGGCAAGTAAAACTCCATTAGGTATTCCTTAGCGAGCCACGTTCAGTGAACTTATTCTCTAATAAACACCTACATACTTGCTTTAGTGTCTCCACACAAATGATCATGAGATCAATCATCCTCATCCAATGAGCAAGCAACGTATGTACCAGTCTATCCGGATTCACTAATCCCCAATTTAGTAATCCAATGATTAGGAACTATTTTTGTTTTAAGCTTTCTAAGAATTTAGATCTCATTAGAATGATCATCATCATTATTCTAAAAGCATTTCTTAAAACTATGGGTTTATCACATATTATAAAACAGCATCATGTAGATAATTAAAAGCCTTTAATAAATAAATACTTTTTATTAATAAATGAATAAGATTGTTACAAAGTATATGCTTTATCATCAAACATGATTGGCTTGGGTGCATACTACTTTCAATCTCCCACTTGCACTAAAGCCAATCGCTATGGTATTTCATACCCTTCTTCTCTAAGTGACGATTATCCTGCTGTTGGATAAGCTTTAGTTAATGGATATGTAATGTTGTTCATGAGAGTCCACTATCTGTATAGTGATTTCCATCTTTCAATGATTCTAATAATCAAATGAAAGTGCCACAACACATGTTTAGATCCAAGATGAGACTTATGAACTATTCCTAGTTCTGTAATGAACTTTTAATCCAAACAATCAACTTGCAGCTTCATTTATAGCTATATACTTTGTCTTTATCACTAAACCAGCAACTATTTGCTGTTTGGAACCTTTCAAATTCACTACACCACTGTTCAAGGTAACACTTTACCTTAAAGTGGATTTTCGGTCGTCTTGGTCTGTCTGAAAAACTTGAGTCTGTAAAGCCCTCTAGTTTTAATTCAGACCCACCATGTATGCTCACATCCTTAGTGCCGGTTAAGAACTTTAAGATGTTTTTCACTGTCTTATAGTGATCTTCTCCAGAATATGACCGATCAACATTAGATCTTGTATATTTAATTGCATACATGATAGTCACTCATGCGATCTCTCTTTTCAGGAGTCTGTGGGGACTATTAAGAGAGGTACACTCCATAGCTCATCAACATGAGACATCTCTTGGAGTTTGCCATGCTAAACGACTTTAGCATCAAATGAATATACGTTTCTTGGGTTAAGTTGAGCATCCTTTTAAATCTATCTATATAGATTTGCATCCCCAATAATGATACTCTTCCCAAATCATTCATGGAGGATTGTTTAGACAACTTTATCTTTACTGATTGTAGCATTGGTATGTCATTCCTTATCCGTAGTATATCAACATATAGTACTAGGAATGTCACGATGCTCCCACTGACCCTTTTGTACACACTAGGTTCATTCTTATTTTTGATAAAATCAAACTCTTTTGATTGCCTCATCAAAACGAATGTTCCATATTTGAGAAACTTGCTTCAATCCATTTCTCTGAGTGTCTACAACACTTACCTCATCGTATGTAACTGGATCATCATCTTCTATGATGTGTACCTCATCATCATCATCTATGATGAATCCATACCTCCCAGGTATCTTCGGTACTATTCCAGATTTATGATTCAGTTGTGGTATAATAGGTCTATCTACAGGTTCATCTTATTTGACTTATAGTATTTTGTGGTTCTTGAACTCTTCAAGATCTATTATCCTCCCACTAGCCCCTTTTAATGATAAACACCTTTATCTTAGAAGGCAGCGTGTTTCGTAACAAACACCTTTTGCTAAGTAGAATTATAGAACATATACCCTAAACTTACTTTAGGATGTCCCACAAATCTATACATGTCAAATCTTGTCCCAAGCTTATCCTTCGAAACCTTTTCACATAAGTTGGACAACCCCTTATCTTAACATACTTAAGATTAGGAATCCTCCCTGTCCATAACTTTTATGGAGTCTTGGGGCTGGATTTTGCGGTTACCTTTTCATAGATATGCAGCCTTTTCTAGGACATTATCCCAGAAGGATATTGGAATGTCGGTAAAATCATTATAGACCGCACCATGTCCAACAAGGTACGATTTTTCATTCAGATACATCAATCAATTATTACGTATCAGGATGTGTCCATTATGAGAAAACCATTTGAGATGATCTAGAAACTTATTGCACAAGTATTTATTCCTTGATCTAATCAAAGAATCTTAATACATTGCCAATTTGTTTCACTTCTGAATTCTTTGAACCTTTCAAATAATTCACACTTGTATTTTAGCAAATACACACATTCAACTCTTTGAATGATCATCTCCTTTTCTCATACTAATTTGTTCAATATGCAAAATTATTTTCATGTAAGTCAAGTATACAAAATTTATTAAGTAATATTCCAGTTCTATACAAAACATTATTATTATAAATAGAACAACAATTGTTCTTAATTATAATACCAAAGATTTCATTGTCCAACAATAAAATGGAAATAATATTTTTAACAAGAACTGGAATACAATAACAACTTATTGACTTAATAGATTTGCCCGTAGGCATTGCTAAACTATAAGTTTCTATGGCTAATATGGCAACCTTTGCTACATTTCCCGCACATAGGATTACTTATATTTGTTTAGCTTTCTACTTCTGCTTGGTCCCTTCATAAATCTATATTTATGATAACCAAAGTCGGTATCCAATACCCAAGTAGAACCTTGACTTAAAGAAAATTTATTTTAAATCATGAACAAATTTGTATTTGTAACCGAAACTTCACTAAGCTTCTTTGGTTAGCCTCTGCAAGATGCTTCTTGCAGTTTCTTTCCAGTGTCCAGGCTTATTGCAGTGGAAGCAAACTCCTTTGCTATGCGTATCAGTTTTGTTCTTATTATCCTTTGTTTACGCCTTTCTATTTACCTTCTTTTGAATCGTTCTTCTTTTCAGAAGATCCTTTGGCCCCTACCAGTAAGACTTGATCTTTCTTGGTTGGAAAGTGACTCTCAACATTTTTCAATATGTTAAGAAAATCAGCGAGACTGATATCTAGCTTGTTCATATGAAAAATTCACAACATTTGTGAAAGGAGTCCGGGAGTGAGTGTTAGATCAATTCTTGGCTCAACTCTCCATCCATGACAAAACCTGTTGTCCTAATTGATCAATCAAATTGATCATGTTTAGAACATTTGTCTGTACTATAGTGCCATTGGCCATTCTAGATCGGAAAAGCTCCTTAGATATCTGATATCTATATGTCCTACTTTTCTCACCATCAACTACTTGATGTGCAAGAATATAGTAGGAGCATCCATAGTTTCATGCTGACGCTGAAGCTAGTTACTCATGGATGCGAGCATGATGCATTGAGCCAACTGTGCATCATTTTGCCACTTTCTAAAAGTAGCAATCTCTTCCTCAGAGGCATTGTCTGCAACCATTGCAGGGATAGGCGTATTAAGGACATAAGATAGCTTTTCAGCTATGAGAACTATTCTCAAATTCCTTAACCAATCCATTTAATTCGGTCCGGTTAATTTAGCATCTAATATGCTACGCAGTGATAGTAATTTAGACATTGTAAAATTCTGTAAACGAATTTGTAATTAACAACATTTTAACATACATTCTTTTATTAATTACCAAAATAAATTAGGTCTTGTTTTAAATTGGTATCTCCCACTATTTTCTTCAAACTATATTACCCTCACTTATATAGTTCGGCAAAATCTAATTAAAGATTTGCTAGTGAGAATAAGGATCCCATTTCAAATGTATATAGCCTTGTGGTGACACAACAAACTATATATAAATAAATAGGTAGACAACTTTTGTCAATTACATCAACTATGCAACTCCTTTTCTTTTGCCTCTTAGATTATTTTGATCAAGTGGTGGCACATCCGAATCAAAATTATCCAAGTTAAGTCCGACCTAGCACTCTATATATTCAAAAAAGAAAAATATCATCCTTGTGGTGACACAACAAAACAATATTGTTCAATTTTCTTTATAAGCATCAAATGTGATAAATTAACATCTTAAATACTTAATACTTGCCTTGTGGTGACACAACAAACTCATATTAAATATTTAATACTCTATTAATTTTATCATGCTAGAAGGCGACGTTCGATATTCCAAATATCTTTGAATGCTTAGGACTTAATATAAAAATTTGAGGGGTTTGTTATTAATTTATCTCATCTTGTTTAGCGCGCATACACATATATATATAAAATACGCGTCATATTAATGAACATGCGAAGCATGTTCGCATAATATATAATATATATAGTATAAGCATGCACATATAGAATACTATATTCTACTCTTGATTGATTATGGACTTTTATTCTAGTTTGGTTCACTAGAGCCACCAAGTGAACCAAAAGGTCAAACCCTAGGGGTGCAAGAAATAATATTTAAATATAACTATTACATTTAAACCCAGGCTCCATTACAAATGGGTCTTCAAGCGCTCCTTGCTCCTTGATCTCCAATTTTTCAAAATTAATTCTAACTATTCCTATTACAAAACTATTTAAAATAAATAGAAACCTTGATCGTGATCGAGGGAAATACATAGGAGGAGATAGAATTTACATTCGAAAAAATTAGAGAAGGCGAGGTACTGTGACCCCATTTAATAAAACCCATACATTCATGCATCCAACTAAAATAAAATCCAATCACATTGGTCAATTGTCCATAATCAATCTCATTTATCATCATACATATCACCATATGCATCAAAACATAACATTCATCCGATGAATAATAAACATTTAATATATATATTGATATCATTTAATGGACAAATTTAGTTAGTATAAAATCTAATTTTAAATTAAAATAAACTCCTTTATTTCAATCCAAATTTAAATCAAAATAAAACTATTTTATTTTAATTTATCCAATTTTGAATAAAATAAACTATTTTATTTTAATCAAAATCTTTAATCAAAATAAACTCCTTTATTTTAATTAATTATGGAATCCAATTCCATGTAATAAAAAAAATTATTAAAGGAAACACGGATTATCTTTCCTATTCACAAATAAACCTTTTATTTTTGAATAATATGAAATCTAATTTCATGTCTAAATAAACTCCTTTATTTAAGAAAATATGGAATCCAATTTCAACTCCAATTAGTTATCACGGAATCCAATTCCAACTCTAATTAGTTAGCATGAAGTCTAATTTTAAAATTAAAATAAATTTTATATTTTAATATTAAAATAAACTTTTTATTTTAAAATTAAAATAAACTTTTTATTTTAATAATAAAATTATTAAAATAATATATATATATATATATATATATATAACAATTCGCCTGGAGATGAGGTGAATCAAACTGCTCCGTGATCCGTGCCTTGAGTGGAATAATCGAATAAGATTTATGTGAATCTTATAAAGCATTGGCAATTAATATTACATATCATATATATAATAAACATATAAACCAAAGTTACATGATACACCAGTTAACATCCACGTGCAAGGCTCAGCGAAAAAAAAAAGAAGAAGAAGGATTACCGAAATCATAAACCCTTTTCTAAAAAAAAACGCAAACTGATTTCGTTCTTTTTTTTTTAAATTTTATACAACAAAATTATGTCCAATTAAATTGTTCTAAACACATATCAATATACATATCAAATTAAAACAATTAATAATTCGCACAAAGGTTTGGCTCTGATGCCACTGTTAGGTTTGTAATATTCATGAGCGTAATCAAATTGCAAAAATAATGCGGAAACGTGTAAAAATAAGAGTTTTAAAATTTTACAAACCATATACTCAGATCACCCTTTATGCACAATTATTAATTAAACAAAAAGGATAAGAACAAGAATCATACCCTTGAAGATCCGAGCTTCCTCAGGTACAAGTTCACCTCCAATCCTTTTCGCGTTCAACTTGAATCCACCGGGTTTGGTTCCTTCCTTTGATCAACGTTAGCCACCCAAGTGTTTGGCCTCTAGAGGTGATCCACCAAGGAAGAAGAAGGATTCAAGAAGATGGGTGGTTGGCTAAACCCTAGTTTTTCTATCTCTATAGAAAAAGAGCGTACTCTCCAACCATTGGAATTACGTATGTTGTAAAAGTTAACAACTCCCTTACACCCATAATAATTATCCTCTTATTTATAGACGTGGGCAACCCTCCTTAACAATTAAGGAATTAGGTTTAATTTTAATTAATTAAAATCCTTTAATTAATTAAGCTCCCTTATCTTATTAGGGATAATTAATTAAACTCTTTCAATTAATTTAACCTCCTAATCCTATTAGGAATAAATGAGAGTACTTATATTAAATTAATTCCTAAACTCTTTTAGAAATTAAAATAATAATAATAATTGTAATAATATTAATAAGACTCCTCTTATTAATTTATATTTAATATTTCTAAAATATTAAATAATAAATATTAAGTTATTTAATTTATTCTATCACCATAGATTAAATTAAATATACATAACATATTATTACGATTATGTCATTAACTTCTTAAATAATTATTCTTCCTTTTATGGTGTGACCCTTTAGGTTCTCCATATTAAACCTAGGTTGTGAATAAATCAATTAGAACAATTCTAATCATATTTAAATAAATAAATTAAACAATTAATTTATTTAAATAAATAATATTTATTCTACAATAGGGATAAGCCTCCCTAGCGATCAACGACTTTCCGGATAATATAGATTTCAATATTAATCATAAAAGAACCTTTAAGTAAATAGTTACTGTACAATTCAATCCTTCCACCATACAATGTCCCAATTAAATATAAGACATGGAATTCTTTGTCAAGTCTTATTTTATTTAATTATATGTATTTCGATCCTTAAATGCACAACACACACAAATAATGTAAATTAGAAACTCCTTTCTAATTTCATTCGCTTTTAACCAAGGACTACCGGGTTTTCATTTATCGAATCACATAGGACATTTCTCTTCTTTTAATAGAAGTGGTAGATTCTTTATTGATCATACATTATCTCCATGAACAACTTATTATACCCAAGCATACCCTTTGATATACCCTAATGGTCTTAAGGAATAAGTCAAAGTATAACTCATCATACACAAGATACTATGATGATCTCAAGTCCAAGGATCACTTGTACTACTATCACTACATGAATTCCTATTGATGGGCAAGTAAAACTCCATTAGGTAATCCTTAGCGAGCCACGTTCAGTGAACTTATTCTCTAATAAGCACCTACATACTTGCTTTAGTGTCTCCACACAAATGATCATGAGATCAATCATCCTCATCCAATGAAAGCAACGACGTATACCAATCTATCCGGATTCACTAATCCCCAATTTAGTAATCTAATGATTGGGAACTATTTTAGTTTTAAGCTTTCTAAGAATTTAGATCTCATTAGAATGATCATCATCATTATTCTAAAAGCATTGCTTAAAACTATGGGTTTATCACATATTATAAAACAACATCATGTAGATAATTAAAAGCCTTTAATAAATAAATACTTTTTATTAATAAATGAATAAGATTGTTACAAAGTATATGCTTTATCATCAAACATGATTGGCTTGTGTGCATACTACTTTCAGTATAACCCTTGATAACCTAGGACATAGTTCAAGGTCTTATGACCCTCAAAAATCTTTTGATTCTTGTTATTCATTCTTGATTCAAAAGTTGAGCTTTTATTTTTTCAAAACTTATTATTTCTCTCGCATGTTATTATTCATTGTTATATTGTTATACTTGTGGGCAATCGTGCTCACTCTTGCGTAATAATAACATTGCAGTTAAGAACGAAAGGGCAGACGAACCTTCCACTAGTAAAGGCAAGGGCAAGCTTAGCAAGTAATGAAGACTGATTATTTATGTGATGTAATTAGAATTGATGTTACTTAAGACTTATTGTTTATATTTTCGCACAGATGTTTAAGGTTAGTTTAACTTGGGATTGTATTATTATTCGGATGTTGTAACCCTTAAGGGGAAGATTTTATTTCTATCTATTGCATGGTTTGCATTTATTATGGGTAGATATACAAATGATATTTGTCTGATGAACACCAAATCCCGTGGAATTGACGTGCCTTGATTTGGGGTGTCATAAGTTAGTATCGTGAGTGAGGTTATGAACCTTAGGTGGGGAAACAACCTTAGGTTGTAGCCTTATAGAAAGAACATAGTGATGGAAAACTCTTATCGAGTTCTAGGAAATGAATTTTTGTAATTTATTGAAGATGATAAAATACTTTATGTGCTTATGTGTTAAATTATGTGCTCACTAGTATGACTTAGTAACTAAAACTCGAAATTTTGTTGTCAGGATGTCTAACGTTGGAGGAACTAGTCGAGTTGGGGAGGAGGAACCCCAAGTACCTATAGTACCTACAGAGGAGGAGCCCAGAGACATTCATGTCATTAGGGAATAGTTGGTACAGAGGGAGTCATCTCCATTGATCACCGTTGTTGGTCAGGAGCATGAACCTGAGACAAATCCTAAGGAGGATCCTGAGGAGGAATTTGACGAGGAAGAGGAAGAAGAGGAGTTTCCACAGCATTCCATCGATGCTGAGATGTACGACACATTATACGACCGTAACGTGGAGTTACGAGATGAGGTGCAGGATCTGACTGAGTGAGCTATTATTCAGCAGATTACTCTCTAGCAGAAGGAGAGAGAGATTTTGACTCTTCACTCATGACTGGGAAATGTAGAATGGGATTTGGTCCATGAGAAAGGTCAAACCGAAGATAAGACCGCAGAGATAGAAAAGTTGAAGAAGGATCTAAAAAAGAGTTCAGAGAGGCTTGCCATAGCAGAGGAGGGTTGGGTAAGAGAGTCACGTCGTGCTGATCTTGCAGAAGAGGATGGTCGTGCAAAGAAGGCAAAGCTTGCAGAGACATACTCTACACTTAATCATCCAATGGATGAGGCCCAGGATCGAGTTTTGAGGTACCCCATCAAGTTCGAAGGACTTCCATCATACATGCTGGATCGCAGGACGATGTCTCGTATCATGGAAGAGGAGCGTGGCAATGCTATTCAGCACCTTGATAGACAGTGATATAATCTGTTTAATTATGTGAAAGAATTAGTTAGTTTTATATGTAAATTCTGATATGTTTATGAACGAAGGAATATTTTAATATTTAAATCTTGTGGATTCTTTATCTCAGGATGGTGGATGTAAATAGCAGTTATGCTATCATTTGATGTAAAACTTTTAGTTTGAATAAAATATATTAAGTTGTTTGAGATGATGTGTTAAATGATTATATTAAATTATTGAGTCAAGTCTTAACTATTTAGAGAATTTAATAGAGATTTAATAAGCATATATTATTCTTAACAGAAATATGCCGCCTAGAAGAAGACAACAACGTCAACCAGCTCAGGAAGAGTCAACAAATAACAACAATAATGCCAATGCTAATCCCCTGCAGCAGTTGGTTAACTTACTGACTGGAGCAATGAATAATCAACCTCAAGCTCCATCAAATACTACGTTTAAAGATTTCAAGGTGGTGGGACCGCCAGAATTTAAAGGTTCCATGAACCCGATCGAGGCTCAAACGTGGGTTATGGAAATGGAGAAGGTTTTCGATGTTGCTAGGGTTAGAGAAGACCAGAAGACCGCTTTTGCAACATTTATCTTCAAGTCGGTTAGCTATTGGTGGCAAGCAAACAAAGTTCGTGGAGGTGAAGGTGTAATTACTTGGGAGAGATTTAAAGAAATGTTTTTCGAGATGTACTTCCCAACCAGCTCACAGAACCAGATGGAGGTTCAATTTCTAGAATTGAAGTAGGGAAATATGAGCGTACCTGATTATGCGGCTAGATTCAACGAGTTAGCGAGGTTCACCACGTATCAAGTACACACGGACAAGAGAAAAGCCAGAAGATTCGAACAAGGACTAAAGCCTTGGGTATATAGTAAAGTACCAATGTTTTAGATAAATACATTTGTTGGAGTACTGGAAAAGGCCATCCTCGCTGAAGGTGGAAGCGATGCGGTGACCAAGTATAATCAAGATCAGAAGAAGAAGAAGAAGAGTGAAGGTGAAGTAAATAACAAGGCTAGTGGAAGTGGCACAGGAGGTGGAAATTTTAATCAGAAGAAAAGGTGGAATGACAACTCATCATCGGGGAATCAGCAAGGTAGTCAGAAGAAAAGAATCGAAGCATGCCCGACCTGCGGGAAAGCCCATCTGGGAGTTTGTATGAAAGGAAAAAGAGTGTGCTACAATTGTGGTCAGGAAGGCCACATAACACCTAACTATCCTAACCCAAAGAAGGGTGCTTATTTCACTTGTGGTTCGAAGGACCATCTGGCAAGAGACTGTCCTAAGAAGGGACCGGGAGGGTCAGGATCAAGAGAAAACCAGGGAAACAATAGTGGAAATGCCTTAACTATCACCGGACCAACCGCAACAAACCGAATCACCGCCAGACTTTCAATATGTGATGCAGACAGATGCGCTTTAGTCCGTGATGTGGTGTCAGTATCATTCCGATCAATAAAATTAATGCTTATATTTTATTTGATTAAAAGCTACTTGTTCCTTTATATCCGATGACTTTGCTAAGAATTTAGATTT